>CAUYRH010047141.1:0-20062 GCA_963574655.1 Perodicticus potto
GTGGTAAGACAGAATTGATTTACAGAAAAGAATACAGAAAACACTAAAGCTCCTGGTAGAGGGAGAGAATTCAAGTGGGGAGAGAGAAGCTCTCTCCGTTCCTCTCCTGGTCTTTCCCCGTCTCCTCCTTTAGGTCTTTAACCTCAGGGCATATATATAGGTGTATGGGTTCCTTGGCCAGGAAACGAATGAATACAGTCCCTTCCACCGGGGGCAAGGCGAATGAGTATATCAATGAATGGATACAGTCCATTCATGGAATTGAGGCCTAGGAAATTCACAAGAAATTGACCTAGGCATAGGAAATGGGGGTTCCACATTTAGCCCTAAGTGTAAAGTGAAGGGGACACCAAGGCACAGGTGTCTCCTCAGCAGTTGTCCAGCCTTTTTGGCTATTGGAGCCTCCGGTGGGCGTTGGAGTTCCCCCTCCTTGCCTGTCATCCAGTCCGCTGGCTCTTCAGCTGGCTGCCGCAGCACCAACATCACCAAGGAGGAGGCGGCAGGTCCGCCAGCTCCACTGAGCTGGCTAGGGCGCCATATGTCCTGCATCAATTCTCCCTGAGTAGAAATCCTAACTGCTGTTAGGGAAAAGGGGTGAAGACCCGATCTAACTGCTTCCTGCTGAATCGGGCAATGATAGAAGGGGGCAGTTAGGGTTTCTCCGGAGGGAGAGTGATACAGGGGTTCATGGACTGGGACCATCTTTATTGCATGTGGCTTGATGACCTTTCTGGAAAACATAAATCTGATTAGTGTATTCAGTAATAGGCAAAGGTAGAACAGCATATTATTTTTTCAAATAGCAACTTGAAAGTAGGTAGTTCCAGAGATGGTCTGGTAGCTCAATTCAAGCAACTTCAACCTTCCCTTCTGGTATCTTCTGTTGATTCTGTGATGACCTGTTTGTGGTTATAGGATAGAAGTACATGAGACAGAATCACTCACAAATGTTTCTACAGAATCTTTCTCCTTTCTTTAATAATCAAGATTTCATATGAATTCTTGTGCGGGACTGTGGAGTTCAAGTTTTGTTATATGCATTGCTGACAAAAATTGGTGGTACGGGGATTGAAGCAGAGTAAGAGTCAAAATTTAAACTACTCAGTCTTCTTACATGAAAAACACCCCATGTACTTATTAATACAAATTAGAAAACTATAAAGTATGAGATGCAATGAGTTTACATTTAATTGCATTTTAAATTGAATACAACTTTTGTCACCATAGCTAAAGGCCTTCATGAATAATAAAGAGTTCATCATTGTGATCTCTTTCAATCCTTAATGAATAGGAATGAGTTGATTTATTTTAACTGATATTCCCTTTGTCTCAATTAATAATAAAAGCACATGAAAAATAATGCCCGTTAATTATGTGTAAGTTCTTTGTTTTTCTTTTCCTTGTTTCAAAATAATTAGAATATGACAATGAGAAGCTAACAGGCAAATCTGAGGTAGAAATTTTACTTAAAAAACATACGATTTGAAAACCAAAGGTTCTTCATATTTAAAACTTCACGCATTAAATGACACTCAGTTTTTAATGTTATAATTTACCAATAGTTGAGGCAATGATATTTGATAACCTAAGCAAAACAAATTGGAATAACTTTGATGTCATATAAAAATAGACACAAACTTGTATGAATACTAATTACTAGCTTATAAAACATTTTCTCCAAATATTACTTTATTTAATTTTTACAGTGATATAAAAACAAAGTAGTTATAATTACATAGTTAATTTTACAATGATGGGAATTGACTTAATTTAAATAATGGAGAGAGGTCTTAAGCATAGGTATGCTGACTAGGAAATCCTTTGCATTTTTTTCCTCAGGAATTTAATAAAATCAGTCTTAGAAGTGTTTACACTAGAGTCAGAATGCTTGTTTAAATCCCGGCTCCACTCTTCTCTGTCTAAGTTATTTGAGGCAAACTTCTTCACCTACAAAAGGATTAAACATAGTTCTGAGGTTGGGGAATTTTGTGAGAACTGAGTTAAAAATGAGAAGAAAGTTGACTCCTATCTAGCACAAAGAAAGTAGTTGTTACATATTACTTATTACTAGGCCTCTTCTCCTCATCAATATTTTCTTCACTCTTATGTTACACATGTGTAATAATTAAGGGTAAAAGTGAAAAAAATAAAAAAGTGCTAAAGACTAAAAATGTTTAAAATATATGAAAAAATGCAAAATATTTAAAGGATGTAGCCTAAAAAGGTTGGAATGATTGTGTTCATAAAATGTTAGATATTCAGGCTTGGTGACTCCAGTGGTTACCATGCTGGCCACATACACCCAGGCTGGTGGGTTCAAAGCCAGCCTGGATCAGCTAAATTACAATGACAACAACTGTGACCAAAAAATAGCCAGGTGTTGTGGTGGGTGCCTGTGGTCCCAGCTACTTGGGAGGCTGAGGCAAGAGAATTGCTTGAGCCTAAGATTTTGAGGTTGCCGTGAGCTGTAATGCAATGGCACTCTACTGAGGGCAACATAGTCAGACTCTGTTTCAAAAAAAAAAAAAAAAAAAAACCCCAGATATTCATTTATTTAGATGAAAAGTATCCTTTTTTAAATTATAAAAGGATTTTTTTAAGGTGTAATTGTATGTTCCACTCTTTTAGAATTGTTATAAGTCACTATCCTTATTTTTTAAAACACTGCATTTTTAATAGTAAAGTAAAACAATATTCTGTACCATCAAATTATTACATACAAAATTTATCATGAAAAACATATTTCTTTGTCACTTATTTTTAATTTCATTTGTTTACCTTGATTAACATTATGTTGCATCTAATCATTAAAAGAAGACTATTTTAATGCATATCCAGTTATTTAAGTTTAAATACATTAAATACAAAGAATTTGGTACTGTTTTGCGGTGACCATTATATAACTTTTTGATATTGTATATTCTTTTATGCATGTCACTTAAAAATAGTACCTGCTGGAGGTCAGAGGTCCTGGTTCCCCAACCCAGTTGAACTGGTTCAATTACTCAGCTGAGCTAGAATGTTCTACCGAGGTACGGTGGTAGCTGAAAGCAAAAATGAAAGGGAACAGCAAATAAAGCTGGAGCAGCACAGGCAGCACTAATAGAAAGCAAAAAACTGGACAAGCTTCGCATAACAAAGAGAAATTTTATTTAAGAAGAACGAAGCAAAAACTTAGAGCACTTCTAAGGAGAGTTGGAAATGGGTCCCTCT
This sequence comes from Perodicticus potto, assembly GCA_963574655.1. Lineage (NCBI taxonomy): Eukaryota > Metazoa > Chordata > Mammalia > Primates > Lorisidae > Perodicticus > Perodicticus potto. The sequence continues at coordinate 3,214 of CAUYRH010047141.1, forward strand.
CCTGTTGGAGAAGAGGTGAGAAACGCAGGCTGTGGAGGTTTAAAGACCCTCTTTCTCTCCATTGGAAGTTGGTTGCGGGTCTTTCATTGCCCTCTCAGCACCTCCAGGCATTATAGACGCTTTCTTTTTCTTTCTTTTTTTTTTGAGACAGAGTCTCACTATCTCGCCCTTGATAGAGTGCCGTGGCATCACAGCTCACAACAACCTCCAACTCTTGGGCTTAAGCGATTCTCTTGCCTCAGCCTCCCGAGTAGCTGGGACTACAGGCGCCGCCACAGCTCCAGCTATTTTTTCATTATAGTTGTCATTATTGTTTGGCAGGCCCGGGTGGGGTTCAAACCCTGTAGCACCAGTGTGTGTAGCCAGCGCCCTAGCCGCTGATCTGCAGGCACCGAGCCTATTGACGTTTTCTGTCATCGATTATTGTGTCTTTCTATTGATCATTGGTTACCTAGGTTACCTCATACCCACATTCCTTGTTCCAGAGGCCAGGCTTTCCTCCCATCCTTGAAGCCCATTTCTTTTTTTTCTTTTTTTCTCTTTCTTTTTCTCTTTTATTTCTCTTTCTCTTTCTTTTTCTTTCCTTTTCTTGTAGAGACAGACTCTCACTTTATCACCCTTGGTAGAGTGCTGTGGGGTCACACTGCTCACAGCAACCTCCAACTCCTGGGCTTATGTGATCCTCTCCCCTGAGCCTCCTGAGTAGTTGAAGCCCGTTTCTTTGTGCCAGTCTCAGTGCTCTACTTTTTAAAGGATTATTTTACTAGAAAACTCAAACTTCAATAAATGAGCCATGTATCTCAGGAAAACTATAACAGCTTGTGAAGCTAAGATTAGTAATGACTTTAACCAGAGACTCAAATACATATATTTATTCTTCCTCTCATTTATGCTTCTTTCTATCAATGTCTTTCCTTTATCTTCTACGAAGAACAGAATTTTTCAAGTTCCATGATATATGTAGGTAAAATGTGGTTTCTGATAAATTTCAACACATGTCTCACCACTTCATCTAACCAGCAATAAATAAGGAGTTCTCTGTATACCAAATTAAACATTTTAGGAAAAGAGCTCACTAGCTCATCACTTAACCCAGTTCTAAATGAATCAATTTAGTCAGGGAATGTAAATCTTTCAAGAATGTGATAGTTTAACTGGAAAGCTTATAGGACAATGCAGTAGGATGGAATACAATGTATTATAATTTTTTCTTTTAAATCCTCAGAGATTCACATGATATTTATAACCATTAATAAGTAGATTAATTCAAAATTGGAACTTTATAATTTTTTTTAAAGACATTGATACTCTACATTTAATAAGTTTCACCAGTACCCTACTAAGATGCACCGTAGGTGTGATCCCACTAATTCATTTTCTGTCTCTAGCACAATGCTCCTAATGAATTTCCCTACCTCCCCATAGTAAGTACTCTTTACCCATGGTTTCGATGTATTCTGTTCATGCATAACATTGCTACCAGGAGTTTTGAAAAAATAAAGTATTACAAAAACATCATTACAAGTTTGGATTCTAATACACAAACATGGGAACTAAGAATCATTTCAATATGTTGACAGTATTAAGCTGGAGATGAGACAAAGGTCCATCTCCATAAATCAGAAATGTAAAAGGCAAATAGGAAACTATCTTATTATTCCACGTGCATTGCTAATGTGCTTCAAATTTTGAACATGCACATATATAAGATTTGATCCATTAAATTATTACTTCTATCTTAGTATTTACAAATGATTATCTTTAAAGTTATTTATTTTCACTTCATGAAATGCTTTAGAGTTACAGAATGAAGAGATAATATAAGAACAAACCTTACCCTTTTCCTAAAAATGCTTAAGTTTTTTGAGAACAAATTTAAGGTATGCATGATTGGAAATATTAGTTCACTTAATACCATTTCTCTTTGTTATTTCCCTGAGAAAGCAAGATGTGGATGTTGTAAGTTTTGTTTTGTTTTGTTTTTTTAAGACAGTGTCTCACTTAGTCACCCTAAGTAGAGTGCTGTGACATTCTATTTCACAGCAACTCAAACTTTTGTGCTCAAGCCATCCCCTTGCCTCAGCCTCCCAAGTTGGTGGGACTATAGGAGCCAGGACTATACTAGCCCACAATGCCTGGCTAGTTTTTCTATTTTTAATAGAGACAGGGGCTTGCTTTTGCTCAGGCTGGTCTCAAACTCCTGAGAGCAGGTGATCCACCAGCGTCAGCCTCCCAGAGTGTACTGATTATAGGCATGAGCCACTGAGCCAGGCCAATGTTGTATGATTCTTTAAATGTATTTAATTTTTATTAGATTTTTTTATTTTGAACTTATTTTAGACTTACAAAAATTTTTCAAAATTAGTACAGAGTTGCCTTTCATTTCTAATAACCTCTCACATAATTATTACATAGTCATCAAAAAAGATGACTAATTTTTAAAAATATTATGTTTCTATCCCAAAACAATATGTACTACTATTACCATATATTTAAATATATATCATCTTGATACAGGGTTTCTCCACTCAGGGCTGGGCAGAGATCGTCCGTTTTTCTAGGCCTGAGCAAGCTCAGGCCCAGACCCCTATCTCAGGCCTAATCAAGCCCTTTGCAGACCACATTCTCTGGACACCAACAAGCTCAGAAAAAACAGTCTGGCCAGTATCTCAGCTGGGCTGCTCTAAACCCAGGGAATAGGCCCTACTGCCCCTCCTGAAGCAGAGAAGACCTCTCCTAGAACAAGGATGCAAGGACCAACTATGAAAGTTTTAAAACTAGCTTCTGCCTTTAGGCCCCTGGCCGGTTGTGACATGGTCCAGACATACATTCTATCTCCCCCAAAACCGTCTGCCTGCAGGATAGGAAAGGCAATATATAAACTCCTTGAAAGAAGGCCCAAATGGGTTGCTCACTTGGGCCCCCTCTCCACTGCCAGAGATTCTGTCCCCTTCTTTCACTTATTTATCCATCATTAATAAAATTTGTCCTTTCTCTTATTCACATGGTCTGTGATTCATCTTTGAATTTCTGAGATCAAGGACTTGGCAGAGAGAGATTCTGGCTACAATATCAAATATAATATCATTTGACAAAATTTTCATTGCTTTGTATTTTTGTGCTTTAATCAAATTGTGCTTGAGACAATTTAATCAAATTGTGCTTGAGGTGGATAAATGATGTAGCACTAGTTTTTTGTAAACTTTTTTTTTTTTGGAGACAGAGTCTCAAGCTGTCACCCTGGGTAGAGTGCTGTGGCGTCACAGCTCAAAGTAACCTCAAACTCTTGGGCTTAAGTGATTCTCTTGACTCAGCCTCCCAAGTAGCTGGGATTTACAGGTGCCCCCCACAACGCCCGGCTATTTTTTTGTTGCAGTTGTCATTGTTGTTTAGCTGGCCTGGGCCAAATTCGAACCTGCCAGCTTTGGTTTACATGGCTGGTGCCCTAACCCATTGAGCAACAGGCACCACCTTTTCTGAACTATTGTATGATATACGATTGCTTGCTATAAAATTAGAATTGAGTAAGTTATTCTAAAAGTGGGAGTTGCTGAATGAAAGCATGTGGACCATTTCAAAATTTCAAAATATTACAATTAGTTCTTCAAAGTCTTTGTATAAAATTGTTATTCCCATCAATAAGGTATAAAAGTTTGAGTTTCTCTACCTTATGAACATTTTTTAAATTTTTGTCAAGTTATGGGTGGAAATATCATTGTTTAATTATGAATTTTCTTGATGACTGATGAGGTTGAATATACTATAATAGGATTATGTTTTCTTCTCTGAAAATAATCTCCTATCATAACATTTCCGTATTTTTTCTCTGTAGCAATAAACTATAAACTCTATTCATAATCCTTTGTTGCTTTTAAAGATTATAAATATCTTTGTTTTGTTTTGTTTTGTTTTGCAGTTTTTAGCCAGGGCTGGGTTTGAACCTGCTACCTCTGGCATATGGGGCTAGCACCCTACTCATTTGAGCCACAAGCGCCGCCCAAGATTATAAATATCATCCACTACTGTTTTGTTTTGCCTTTTAAATTTCTTCATACTTGTGCCGCAAAGAGTTTCTAATTTCAATGAGGTAAAATATATCAAATTAACATTTTTTGTGTGTGTGTGTAATTTATGAAATCTGTTCTTACCCTGACTTTATAAAGATACTCTGTATTTTCCTTGATATCAAATAAGTTCATCATATACATTAATATACATAAATACATTTTTGAGTATAGTTTGAACTAGAGATTTTTTTTTATTTCTTGCCTTCATATTCAATCTAGCATAATTTATTAAGTGCAGTTCATTATTTCTCTACCTATTTGTAACACCAATTTGGTAATTTGTAACAAATTCACATACATGTTATGTATGTATGAATCTGCTTCTGAAAGCTTGATTCTATTTGATTTAACTGTTCTGTTGTTAATACTACATTGGTTTAATTTCTTTACCTTTTCAATATTGAATACATTATCAAGGATCGAGTACAATTTTTCTTTGAAACTGCTTTGTCCATTTTTTGACATTTTTGCTCTTTTAAGCAAGTTTTACTATCAGCATGTGAAAATCCATGAAAAAATTATTTTAACACTTGAGGTCCATCTTTGAAGGGTCAGGAGAAAACTACTAAATGCAGAACACAAATGTTCTAATGCAGTACATGAGAAAATCTCTCGAATGTTATGTCGAATAGACAGATGAAATTATCTTAGATTGTATATGAAGCCCGCACACTGTACTCCATGATTGAACTAATGTACACAGTTATGATTCAATAAAAAATAAATAAATAAATAAAATAAAATCTTTCAAGGCACACCTAAAAAATGTCATTTTAACATTTTGAATTAAACTTACAGATAATTTAGGGCAAATTTCCATCGCTATGGATACTGAGTTTTTCTATCACAAAAATGACATTTTCCCATTAAGTAAAGTTCATCTTTCATGTCCTTTATAAGCATCCTGCAATTTTCTACATTAAAGTCTTGTGTACCTTTCATTTTCATTACTAGTTTAAAAGTAGCTCTTAATTGGTCATTTAATACAGGGATACCATTTGAATTTATACTAAGTAATATTTGCCCTATGCTATAATTGGCTAAAATGAAACATCAGAATGAATCCTGCAGAAAAGTATATTCTTTTGTAAAACTGAAACACGTATATTGAGTCACAATGCAAAAGGCAAAATGTATTAACATGCATTACCATCAGGTTTGAAGCCATTATTTTAAGATTTTTTTTCCTTCTCCAGTGAGAATATATAGAAGTACTGTTACTAATCTTATATTTCTGAAACAATCATTATTCCCTTCATTTTGGATAATAATTCAGTCAGCTATAGAATTATGCATTTCTTTAGTAGTCTGAAGATTGTATTCTTGCCGATGACCAATCTGTTCCTATCCCACTGTCTGGTGCTTCTGGTAGCATATTAAGGTTTTCTCTTTTCATGATGCTCTGCAATTTTATTCTGAAGAATGACTGAATTTTATTCTTCTTCTTAACACTCACAGTGTGTTTTCAAAGTACGGAGACATATCTTTCTGCATTTCTGTTCTCTGTCACTGTCACTTTGAATGCCAGTTTTCCATCCTTCTTTCTCAGCTTTGCATTTGTCAACATTAGCTAAACTAATGTTACCAACATTAGTTGAAACTACAAGTTTCAGTTTAAACTACAAGTTTTACACTGTCCCCATGTTTTTTGAGCTATTTCTAATTGTTAATTAATTCCTTATTAATGAACTGGCATCTTATTTGAGAATTTTCACTTTGACAATGTAAATTTTATTCTATCAATTGAGATTTCCTTTTAATTTTTATTGCAGTTACCATATTTTTCATTTCCAAGAATTTCAGTTGTTTTCATTTTAATTAAGTAATGTTTTACTTATATAATTTTGGCATTGTTGTTGTCACAATTTTTTTCTTTTTATAGGTATTTTTTCCTTTATATCTTTGATAAACCCAAAAAACTCTTTCTTAGATTGCTCTATTATTTTCATTTCCATTCTGATTGGTGGGGTTTTTAAAGTTTTTTTTTTTTTTTTAAATCTTAAACATTCATGTGTTGTGGAAATTCAATTTGCAGTTTCCTAGAGGAGGGTTTTTTGTTTGTTTGTTTTTTAACCTCTGTTTCAGCACTCACTCCCCTTTGTCAGGATGTTCTGGGTCTTAAACTAAAAGAGCAGATGAGAACTTTCCAATCCATACCTTGCAAAGGACTGAGATCAGAGCTCCTCACAAGGCTGTTTCCGTGGTTTCTAAATCTCTGGGGTCAGTAATGTCCTACAAGTCACTGGCCTAACAGAAGATGGCATAGCTTATTTTCAGCCTTGCCTCCCTGTGAGGCAGCCTTATCCCAGTTCTTGATTTAAGGAAGCCCTTTTCTAAACCTTTCCTTTTCTCTGTATAATCCATAGCCTAGAGTCTCACAAATTTGATGTTTCAGCCATTTCCACTGCTTTGATATTTCTCTTCTGTTTATCACTCAAGGAAAATTTCACCTTATTTTTAGAAATTAGTAATCTGTGTAATGTTAAGTTTTAAAATATATTTGACAATCACTGCTATGTTTTTAAGGCCAGAAATAGACTTAGAGTGTACTTTTTCAGCAATGTCTTGGCCAGAGGTCTTGACTTTTTTCAAAGAAAAAGTAAACCATAATATTTTCTTCTTTCCATCCTGTAAATTCCCAGAGGACAAAAAGGAGAGGTTTTCATCCTATGCACCCACACCTAATAATCTGTGGCACACTGTAAGTGCTTAATAAATACTAAATTTTATTTAATGACTCTTGCTATCTTGATTTTTTAAACCTTAAGGCAAAACATTCCATCTATATAAATTGGGATGTCAAACAACTGAGCCTTCATTCTGTCCTTGGCCCATATTCAGCTATTTGAATGATCAAAGTCTGAGTCTGATTTGTAAAAGGTTTTAGAGATCTTTGATATTTTTAAACACTTAAGTTTCCATGACTTCACTTTTGGACCATTGGTTACAGATATGACAAAAGGAAATATATATTTTTTGATTTAATAAAATGGAATACCAAGATATTTTATATCTTACTTGCTATTTATTTATACATGCTAGTACTCTGCTTTTTGCTTTAGGCATTTTGTTTTGGGTTTTTCTGTTTGTTTTTCTCTTTTGGTCTACCAAGTCAAACTGTAAATTCTTACACAAAACTTCAAGGAAGGATTACAATTTTTAAACAAATAGCAACTTCTAGGCTGGGGAGAGATAGAAGAATATTTACAAAGGTTCATGTAAATTACCAAAGCAGACTAATCTTAATTAAGTTTTTTTTAGCCTTTAAAAGTTCTTTAATACAAAAATACTCATACACAATTTTCCAAATACAACTTTCCACTTTAAGTGCTATTTTTTTCCAACTGGCAATTCTCAAATCTATGTTTTAGTCGATTTCCCCACCCCAAAAGTGAAGTTCAAGTTTTTATGTCTAACTATCAGAACTGGTTACAGCACTTGGTATTCTTAAAAGGACTCTGGCCTTACACTGTAGATTAGACACGAACAGGCACATTTAAATTTATGTTCAACTTCTAGGTTTTGTCCTGTGTCCTGTCTGCACTCAGGTTTGTGTGGCTGATATCTCCAAGTATTGATCTAGACACATGACCTGTGATGTTTACAGTGCCCACCTTGTATAATAACCACCTTGTTTTTAAGAATTAAAGGCAAAGCTGTTTCAATTTAACTTTAATATGATGATGGTCAGTTCCACTTACCCTGACCCTATGAGTGTAGCTAATGACTATTAGTGAAATGCCTGCCCACTGGGCAACGAGTGTCACCATTCCCTGTTGAGATGTGATGTGCCCACCCAGAAGTAAATCTTAATTAATTTTTAAATTCCAATCCAACCTTAATACATTAATATACTACTTATAATTATTGTAATTATTTCTGATTGTTTAACTAATGTGCATGCTAAAAATAATTTAGGACAAAGATAATTATTCTAAATGATCCACCCATGTGTTACTAATCTAGTAACATAAACTTTTTAATTAAAAATATGCTTATTATTTATATGTTCTTTAGATATATTTTCTCCTGAAATCATCACAAAAAGAAATTATGGGTTTATTTTGCATTTTATAAGTGAGGAAATTGACATTTCACACACAGGAAATAAACAACTAACTTGCATTTAAATTTCAACCTTACCAATTTCAAATTCCTAGCCATGTAGTTTCTCTTCTTCCCTACATATGTGAGTGAATATCTGCAGTTATTATAAAATTTCTGATTTTACTTGCTTTGATTTTGGATAGGAGGATTACAACAGCTTGTTTATACATACACCTCACTAATGTGTTTTTAGTTTAACTCATCACTGTCGATACAGGATCTAAAATATTGCAAAGCCTTTTAGGGCATCTCTGCCTCCAGATGTGGTCTTCACCCTTCATCAAACATAACTTATATATATATGTATACACACACATATATAATCTGCATTACAATACTTGTTTTTTTTTCAAAACTTCCTATCTTAGATATTTGTAAAACAATGATTACCACAGCATTATTCACAAAAGACAAATACCGTGGAACAGTAGAATTCCATAGTTAACCACCTCCCACCCCTGCTGAAGTTGGCCTAATTATTATAGATCGGACATGCACCACGTGAACATATCAGTACAGTAGGCCTAGTTCTTATGTTGACCACCTATGTATGTTGACCAATTTGTTACTGTTCCTTGGGTGATCGACTTACAGAGGTTCTACTGTAGAGAAAATAACCCTAATGTCCATAAACAGATGACTGGACAAACAAAATGTGGTATATACATACAATGAAATATTCATCCACAAAAAGAAATTAATTTCTAATATATATTATAGTACTATATTATAGTATATTATGTTACATATATTATATTATATATTATATTATAGTATATAGCATAGTATAGTATATATTATATTATAGTATAATATAGTATTATAAGTACATCTTGAAGACATATTAAGTGCAATAAGCCAGACAACATAAAGGATAAAAATTTTATAATCCTATTTATATAAATTATCTAAAATTAGCAAATTCACAGGGACAGAAAGTAGATTAGAGGTTGTGGGAGAGAATGAAGAAATGGGATGTTACTGCTTTAATCAGAGATTCTCTTTAAGTGATGAAAAAATTTCAAAAATAAATAGTGGTGATGGTTGCACAGAATTGTTAATGTAATCAATGCCACTGAATTACACACATTAAAATAGTTAAAACCACAAATTCAGTTATATATATGTATGTATGTATATTATGCCACTTTTAAAAATTATAATGTCATATTGCAAAAATTATTGAGTTATATGCTTAAAATTATTTTTAAATAAGCTCCTTATTTTGGCAGATCAAGGCCTTCAACATCAGGCACTTCCCTCCTATTCTACCTTCATCTCATACCAATTCATGCCCTACATGTCTTTGTACTAAACATTTTATGAGTCAAAAGAGTAGCTTCAATCTTTTAGATATGAGGGTCTTTACACTCTTAAACATTACTGAAGACTCCAGAGAGTTTGTGCATGTGGGTTTTTTCTGAAGCTATTTATAATATTAAATATTTAAATTAAAAAAAATTTGTTGTAAATATTTATCAATTTCTTTTTTTTTTTTCCAAAATATTTGAATTTATTAGGTAGAGTCCCTCTTGTAGTTATGTCTCTGTACCCAAAAGGTGTGCCAGGCACTCCCACATTTCTTTTATTCCTTCTTAAAAATTAATACATAATAGATATGTATCTCTTAGGGTTGATATATTCATATAATCAAATCAGGATAATTGGGATATCAATCACTTTAAATATTTATTTATTTTATTATTTTTTTTAATTGTTGGGGATTCATTGAGGGTACAAGAAACCATGTTACACTAGTTGCATTTGTTGGGTAAAGTCCCTCTTATAATCGAGTTTTGCCCCCAAAAGGTGTGGCACACACCAAGGCCCCAAGACCCCACCCACCTCGATCTTTTTTTTTTTTTTTTTTTTTAATGTGGAAGAAGTTTTATTAGGGGATTTGTGGGACATGTAGGCTCTAGGTGCTGGGCCAAGGGTTATGCTCAAGGTACCTTATCCAATGTGGTACCCACTGATGAAAACCCTGGCAGCCAGGGATCATCCCTCCTTCTGATGATCTTGCTGTGACTCTGGCAGAGGCAGCCAGCTTTGGGATGAGTGGGACTCCTTGAGCACACACTGTACCTACTACTGTTCAGCCACGTAAGTATGATGGCTGGGGGGCAGCCAGCCCAGATTCCAGATGGTAGAGATGCTCCTTTCAGGGGCATCCACCTTTTCCAGTTTTGCTATTTCCCTGTTTGGGTCCACCGGGAATCACCTGGGCCCTTTTCCACCAAAGCCCTAGGCAGGCAGCTAGATATGGTGGTGGAAGCCTAGTCCTTGTAGAAACTCTTTCTAAGAATTCAGCCCTTTGTGTGTTTGAACCTTGCCTCAATATCTTGCTTAGGTTGATTGTAGATGGGATTAAGTTGAGCGAACCAGGCACTCAGGGTAGTGGTTGGTGCATATTGAAGCTCCCCTTCCTCCCTCTGTTAGGTCCCATTGTCCACTGTGTCCACCTCCTCTATCAAGCTCTCGTACATCTTGTCATAGAGGGTGCCCACCATGCTGTCCTCTTCAATAATGCCCAGAAACTGGGCCAACAGCCTGTGCCTAAAGTATAGATAGATGAGTCCCTACTGCTCAACTTGGTCTGCCACAGCTTCCCAGGGGATAGGGAGCTCGTGGTCTCTGTTAAAGATGTCTGATGATGGGCTAGTCGATGTCTTTCAGAGTTGTATATGCTACACATGTCCATGATGAGGTCATATGATGATCCCATGAAGCCAGGTTTTTGAGTCGCAGGTCCACACCATATCTGCATCCTGGTACTCTGGCAGGTGACAAAGCAATGTGCCCGCTAGCACCTTGTTGCAGTGGAAGGTACCCCTTGTGTGTCCCTATTTGAGGCAGTGACAAGAAGTTGCTGCAGGGCTTTTCAGAGGGTGGGATGGTCTCTGGGCCAAACATGTGGTGTTGGGTTTGGAGGGGTGGTTGTGGTAGCAGTCACAGTGGTAAGAGCAGAAAGGTCGTATTCTTGATTCTCTTCTTGCTGTCCTTGTTAGACTCTAGCCTTTTGCCTTTTACAAATCTTGCTGGTGTGTGACTTTATATCCAAGTTGGATACTTCTCTGGAATAGTAGAATGATGTTTAAAAGATCTGGTATCATCTTCAGTAATCAAATACTTAATTTATCATGTACTATTACTGTTTGCTAGTCATTTTGCTAGTGTTAGCACATATAGCTCCTTATTTTGTTTAGGAAAAGAAATGTGGTAGAAAGAATTCTGGTGGAGTTCATAGGAAGGATTTAATTTTTTTTTTTTCCCCCTTTGAATCTAAAGTTAACTATACATGTTAGGGGATTTAGAAATACATTGTTATCCTTAGAGTGGTCAGGGATTGGAAGTTGACTTTTTAATTTCTTTATTGGTTGATAATTTTGTACCAATTAGTCAAGCAGCAAGGCATGTACTTAGATAGGCTTCCTCAGCTTGTAAATGGTGATAGGAGGTGGAGATTATGAAATGGAGATTGTGGTAGGATTCATTCTTCAGTCAGAATTTCCCAAATTATTATAGACAAGTTAGATACAGATTGGGGCCTCCTAAATTACAAAATACTTTCTTTAGATGAACTCCATCTCTGATTGAAGTCGTCAGGATCACATCTCAAGAGTGTATTTTCCAATTGCCCTTACAGTAATTTTAGGCCTTTACCGTGCTCATTTCTTGTGATTTTGTTGCTTTGATTTTGATTTCATCTTTCTGTGACCTTTAAGTCAATTAATTTTCTTCTAGGTCTGATGATAAAGAGATTTTCAAATGGACCACAGGATATTGCAGAGTAACTCTTCAGGTTTTGGCATACTTTTTGTGTTTCTTTCGTTCTCAGATATTTAAAAAAAAACTTTGTTGGCCAGGTGCAGTGGCTCATGCCTCTACTCCCAGCTCTCTGGGAGGCCTCATCAGCTGGTGGATAGCTTGAGCTGATGAGTTTGAGACCAGCCTGAGCAAAAGTGAGACCCCGTTTCTATTAAAGATAGAAAAACTTGCCGGGCCTGTGGTGGGTACCTGTAGTCCCAGCTACTTGGGAGGTTGAGGTAAAAGGATTGCTCAAGCCCAAGTGTTTGAGGTTGCTGTGAGCTGTGATGCCACAGCACTCTGCGAAGGGTGACATAGTGAGACTTTGTCTCAAAAACAAAACAAAATGAACAAACCCCCAAAACTTTGTCTGCATTGTGCTCATTTTTCTTCTTTTGTGCGTTTTGGAAGGCTTAAAATTGATGGTCTTTTCTTCAGTTACTTTGGCTCAACACTATTATACCTAATCCTACTTATTTTCTCTTCCTTTTCACCCCAGGTCTTCTCCTGACCTAGCCTATCTTGTATTTTACTGCTAGATCCACACACATTAAGGATTTTCTTCTTTTCTCTAGGAAGGGGATAAGCTTGGAGAAAAAAAATCCTTTCAGGTGTGCATTGAGAGTCTTAAATACATGTAACCAGAGGCAGTTTCCATGTTCTTACTGGTTCTCAATTTTTTTGTCCATAAAAGAGCAATCAGATTAGATGATTAAGATTTTTATAAAAATTTTTACAAAAATTTTGCAAAGATTTTTTCAAAAATCCTATGAAAACAACCAAATGTCCATTAACTGATGCATAGATAAATCTGGTATATGTACAAATAGAAAATTTTCAACTATAAAAAGTAATGAAGTGCTGATTCAAGTAGATGAATCTTGAAAGCATTGTGCTAAGTGAAAGAAGCTCATCATGAAAGGTCACATATTTATGTGATTGTATTTATATGAAATGAACAGAATAGACCAGTCTGTAGAGACAGAAAGTAAATTTGTGGACATCAGGGGCTGGGGAAATTAGAAGTGACTACTTGAGGTGGGCTTTCTCTTTGGGATGACAGTAATATTGTAGAATTTGGTAGTGGTGAAGGTTGTCCAACTTTATGACTAAATTGTGCACTTAGGGTGAAGTTTTGGTATGTGAATTATATCTCAGTAAAGGTGTCATTAAATAAACACACAACCAAAGCCAGTAGCATGAGCATATAGTCCCAGGTATTTGTGAGGCTTGCTTGAGTCCGAGAGTTCAAGGTCAGCATGGGCAATATCGTGAGGCCCTGTCTATAAAATGACCAAATGATAAACCAACCTGTGAACCAGGGATGTTCATTGTTGGAAATGGATAGAACATAGAAATAAGTCTTTCTTCCTTAGCTTGTAACAGACATTCTTTTTAGAGGTTTGAAGACCTGATAGGGGACTGTTGACCAGTAGACAGGTTTATGTAAGATGATACATGTGTAAACCTGAATTTTTTACTCCTTGAATCAGTATCCTAAGAGACCAGTTTGGTTCATTAACATAAAGTCACATTGCTTCTTTCCTGCAGATTCCCTTTTGTGTGTTCCCAAATTCCTAAATGTTTAGTTGAGTGTTTAAATACAAATAATGGATGTGATGATGAATTCGAAATGAATCTGCTAGTTCTGACTCTGTCTGGATTAATGGTGCCTGAAAAATATTTGAAATGGTATTAAAAGACATTTAGGATTTATAGGATTTACTTTCTTTAGCTTTCAAAAGGAATGAAACTATCCCTACCTATGTTGACAAAGTTGCTGTGCATAAAATATTGTGAAAAACCTTGTTAATCTAGAGTATTACTGATACCTTTTATGTAGTACTTGTCCAAAAGATTCATGAAAGTTCTTTAGAAGTTTATTAACAGTTTTTTCTTCAATCCTTCAGTCAAACAAAGTGAATTCCTCAAGTTTCTATAGCAAAAGTGTGACAGAGTTAGGTAAAAGAATGATTTCTTTTTTGGTTTGTCATTTTGGCTTTTCTCTTTCTTTTAGATCTGCAGCAGTCATAGTTATGACTTGGAACCCACATTTCTAATTTCTGTTAACTCAAGGGGGTATACATAAAGGTGTAAAATGAGGAGACTGATTTTTAGAGGTCGCAGGAACCAATCTTGTTATTACATGCAGTCACTTGCCCTTGAAGAAATTAGATCTATGTATGTATATTCTACATCTGGCTCATAAGGGATCAATAGATAGGCAAAAACTTAAAGTAGGATTAAAAAAATAGCTATTTATCTTTATTTTTCTTATGGCACCTAGATTTTTTACCTTAAGACTGTATTTCTGAGCTCTATTATGAGTATCTTAGGGACAGAGTTCTTGTTTAATTTGTTTTTATGCCTTCTTAAGGTCTGTCATGAGCTGGGTGTGATGGCTCACATACTTTAGGAGGCAGGAGGATTGCTTGAGGCCAGGAATTTGACATCAGCCTGAGCAACATAGCAAGATTCCATCTCTACAAAAAATAAAATTAACTAGATGTGGTGGCATGTGTCTGTAGTCCCAGCTACTTGGGCGTCTGAGGTGGGAACATGGCCTGAGCCCAGGAGTTTGAGCTGTGGTGATGCCACTGCACTGTAGCCCAGGCAACAGAGTGAGACCCTCTTGTTTCATTAAAAAAAAAAAAAAAAGTCTATCATGTAATGTAGTAAGTAGGAGTTGAATGAATGAGTTAGGTATTTTCCTAGAGAGAGTGCTTGGTTTGGGGATTAGAGTGGTTTGTTCTTATGGCTTGGAAGGTTATTTACTAGCCCAGTAGTGTATTACTTAAATTGTTTTGCATAATTCTTTCTAATGAAGTTCCCTGACAAACAAGTTGACATTTTTGAAATTGTAGTAAAGTGTTAAAGTAGTGGGTTTAATCTTCTGGGTAAAATACAGACTGAGGGGGCCAAATTATTAATTTTAGGAAATTATTCTGTGAGTTTACTGAATGTTTATTAGTTCTCTGCTCTGTGTTAATTTGATCATAAGCATGTGCTATGTGTAAGATGCCATATTTTGCCATTTTTAGTGATTTTTCTAATCTTGAAAATGTCTAAATGTCTGTTCAGTGTTCTGGAATGTTTCCTGGCAAATGTAGCAGGGAGCAGAGCAAAGAGTGCTTACTGCAACCTGTGGCAGCTGAGCCTTAATATCTTTTTTCACCATATTGTGGTGACTCAACCTTACTGGCACATGGCTGTGTTTGGGGCATCTGCTGTGACATCTCATCCGCCCACAACTACCTATTGCATTTTTTGTCCATGTTCTGAATTTCATTACTTAGTTAAAAATAGATACTCAGTGTAAGTATTTAGTACTGATTACTAAATAGAACAGTTTTAAAAGATGAGTGCTGGAAGCTTTGAAGATGGATCTCAGTTTGGCTGCATGAGTTTTTCTAGCTGGCAGGCAGAACGTTTCTTTATTAGCCTTGTGTCTGGAAGGAAGCTGCTGCCCATGGAGGCAATAGTTAACTTTTGAAAATGGTAATTCATAATTTGAATTTTGAAATGGTTTTTCATAATTTAATATTAGTTATTTACTTGGCTTTTCAGGTTCACTTTCTTTTCTGTACTCTTTTCTCATCTTATTCTCCTTTCTCCCTGTGTATGTCTTCATACTTTATTTATTCTTTATACATAAATGTATCCATAAACAACATGCAGTATTATTTTGCATGTTTAAAAAGTTTATGCAAATGATATACTGTAAAGATTCCCCTCTAACTTGCTTGTTTTGCTTAGTATTAAGTTAATGAGATTTATCTGTCTTGATACAGCGATGGTTCTCATTTGTACTGCTGTATCATATTCCACTGTATGAATATGCCTCCAATTTTTAATTGATTCTTCTGCTGATAACTTTTGTATGGCTTAAAAAGTATATATATATATTTTGACAGAGTGCCGTAACGAACCTTCCCTCACATATGCACAAGAAAATATGTGAGAATATTTTTTGGGGCAAAAATTTTTGAACTGGGTATGTTTACTCATTAGTGGTTGTAAATTCAATTGAGTGATTCATCCCAACATTTAAAAAATGAGTAAGAACAAAATGGAAATTCTCAGATGTGTCACACATAGTAAGAATAAGCACTGTTTTATGAGTTTTCATTTCAGTTAAGTGTGTGTGTTCTGGGTCATAATGAAAAATATGTATTTGATGATCAAAAAAGTTTGAAAGCTGCCCCTCAAGGGCAGATTCCTAGAAATCGAATTGCTGGCTTTAAAGGTATTATGTATCTTCTCTTTTATTAGATATTTTATTAGATATTCCACTACAAATGAGAGTTCCCATTATTCTGAAGCCTTACCAATACTTGGTGTTATTGTCAGATTTAAATTTTGCCAAGACTTAGATAAGGTATAAAATGGTTTCTCATTATGGTTTTAACTTGCATTTGTCTGATAGCTAGTGTGGTGAAGAGTCTTTTCAAATGATTATTGCCAAATCAGATTTCTTCTTTTGGGGTTATCCTTTATCTTTTAAGTGGATTGTATATTTCTGTAGATTTTTAAAGCATTCTTTATATATATATATATATATATATATTATTATTTTTTTTTTTTTTTGTTCTTTTGGCTGGTGCCTTAGCCGCTTAAGCCACAGGCGCCAAGCCAACTTATCAGTTTCTTTTCTTTTCTTTTTTTCTTTTTGAGACAGAGCCTCAAGCTATCACCCTGGATAGAGTGCTGTGGCATCACAGCTCGCAGCAACCTCCAATTCCTGGGCTCAAGCGAGTCTCTTGCCTCCGCCTCCCAAGTAGCTGGGACTACAGGCGCCCACCACAACGCCCAGCCATTTTTTTTTTTTTTTTTTTGGTTGCAGCCGTCATTGATGTTTGGCGGGTCCG
>CAUYRH010047142.1:0-29708 GCA_963574655.1 Perodicticus potto
TGTAGTCCCAGCTACTTGGGAGGCAGAGGCAGGAGACTCGCTTGAGCCCAGGAATTGGAGGTTGCTGTGAGCTGTGATGCCACGGCACTCTATCCAGGGTGACAGCTTGAGGCTCTGTCTCAAAAAAAAAAAAAAAAATGCAGTATTATGTAATTGAAAGAGATTAGAATTTGTAGACAGACTTTCCTGAGTCTGAATTGTGGCTTCATCACCAGGTGACTAAATGCCCTTGGACACATCACTTAATATTTCTAAAGCTCATTGTCCTTATAGGAAAGTGTGACCAATAATACTTATAAATTTGTTTCATGGGGTGTGGATGTCATAGATTTTATGATCAGAAAAAATTGAAAAATAGATGAAAACTGAAAATACCACTTCGGATCCTGTGAGGGGCTCTGCAATACACGTGACATCAGCATTCCCAGCCTGCTCTTCCATAGGATGGGATTGTTGAGAACGGGACATGGTTGATGGATATTGCTGTAGTTGTTGCCACACTCCAGGCTATGAGTGTGCCCCTTAAGTTTCCAGAACTCAAGGACCTATTCTTAACTCCATAGAAGAGACTACTGTGTACTGGGCATATGGAAACTTTGACTACAACCCTGGAAAGGAAATTGTACTGATGACAACATTCAGACTTAAGTAATTTTTCCAAGGTCAAGCCCTGTATCTGATGCTTAGAAAGGCTGAATATCCTTGACATCTGTGTCATTGAGCCTGTTTCTCTCAGAAGTTGTGACACTTTTCAGTTGGCAAAATAAAAGGCTAATCATGCTTCTTTCCTTAGAGTCCCTAAGTAGGTCAAAAGCATTATCATCTCATAAGTTTTCCAGCTAAAAATGTCACTGCCATTATCCTCTGTCACCAAATCTTATCTGAAGCAAAAACTTGATCATCCTGCCTAAAAATCTTTAAATGTACCTGAACGATTGTTGAGGGAGAGCAGAAAAATGGGCTGGAAGTTCATTCATCATACTCTACTCACTACGGCCTCAGAGATACAAATTCTACAGGCCCAGCAACTTTGTGGGGCCGAGTAAAAGATGGCTGTCTCAGCAAAGGACAGGTGCACGAAAACACTCTGCTGCTACTGAGAGGTTGCCAACAAACCACTATGTTGCGGGTCTCTCAGCTCCCTGATTTTCTGTTTCTCTAGTCATAAGGCCCATTCATCCTTTGGCAGCAGTTTACAGCATCCTCCCTTATCCAACATCTCTTCAGAGGTGATGTGAGCCAGTCTTTAGGTCAGAGTGGTAGGTGATAAGGTCAAGGTCACACACCTCGTCAGCAGTGGTGAATGGTGGAGATAAAAGCACAGCCAGCATGGGCTGTATCTTCAGGGCTCATTTCTATGTGTTGACCATGTCCAAGTAATTCCTTGTTACTAGTCATGCCAGATGGTTGAAAGCACTGGGCAGTAAGAAGGCATTAAAAGAAAATATAATGTTTCTTATTTTTGTCTCTTGCAAGGAAAGAAAATCCACCAATGCTCACTCTAAATCAGTATCAAGAAGAGAAGAGTTTAGTGAAGAGGTTGATATAAAAAAGAGATCCCCCCAAATGTATTTAAGGCCCCTTATGTGCCATGTATAAAGTACATCATAAATCACTTTCTTTAATCTAACCCTCAATTTGGTACAAGCATGATACTATCAATCTCATTTAATAAAGGAAGAAATAAGGCTCTGCGAGATGAAATGACCGATACAGGGTCCCTTGGAACAAAGCTAAGATTTGAATCCGAATACATGGAAAGTGAGAGGTGGAAAATAGGAAGACCCAGAGAAGAGTGGAGGGACCACAGGGAAGATCTGCTTAGCCCTGTGATTACAGAAGGGCAATTGGGTTTGTCATCTACTTTTGTTTCCTCCCCCTTGAGTCTCTCTCCTGCGATGCTGGCCTAGAACTCCAGACTGGAGCTCACATGCTCTTTGTGTAGCTGCCTGACTCAGCAGTCATCTGAAGATGATAGAAAATATTGGACAGTGTCTTCTGTGCTTTAGTGAATTTTATATTTTACTTTTTGGTTGGCATCTCCTTCCTGTTATGTTACAACCTTCAGTAGAATCCCTATTTACCAATATTTGAAAAATCCAGAGACATCAATCAGGTAAGGAAACTCTCAGCCCAGACCACCAATGAGACTGGTTCTTGCCTTCTTTTTCCTTTTCCCATATTTCTAAATATTTCTATGTTCATGTTTCCTCTCCTATACCTTCCTATTAGAACACAGAGACTTTAGAAATGAGAACTTGCCCTTTCAGAAAGGACTAGAACATCCGCAGGCTAGGGAAACAGGTTGACCATGGGAGAGGTCACGAAGCTTCTGCCAATGCTCATGGACCACCCACCTGGTTTGGTACAGTGCTCCAGAATAGAATCCCAGACAGTGTGACTCAAGGGCTATGGACAGGCTTGCTCAGCGAGAACAGGCTTTCCACACTTATCGGTAGACACTTTTCTATCTCAGGTGTCTCTGGGTCAAACCTATCCCTTGTGTTAGGGCTGAGCTGGAGGAAAATACTGAGCCTCTGAAAGTCTCTTAGCAGATAGCAGATACTACCTGGTCTTTCCTTAGGGACCAGAACCCCATGCAAAGGAAAATACATAATCCTGCAGACTTGAGAGTCTATGTCCTCGTTCAGCAGAGGACTACTGATGGAAATAACAATTTAAGACCATACACGGAAAGACCTTCTTTATTTGAGCTATCCAGAAACAGATTAGTACAAAATATTTGTATCCACTTTAAAAAGAATATCTATCTTTAAACCAATGTAGAGAGTCACGTTATTCATTTATAATAAATGTGTGATTGATTAGAGAGAAACGGGTTCTATTCTGCAACGTTTTTTCTTCCTTTGAGCATCAGTGCAGAAACGATAAGAAAAAAGTAGTATCTTTAAAAGGTAAGGTTCTTCCATTCAATACCAACCCTCCTAGGAATAATCTACTCTCCCATTTTGTTATGAGGTCCTAGGTCCAGAATTTTGGAGGAAGTCAGGTTTTAGAGAAAGTCCTTAGAAAACAGAACTCTCCGAGGAAAGACCCAAAGGGAGCTTGTCAGAATTTAGGACACTTATGATCAGTGTTCTGCCTTTTCATGGGAATTATATAATACGGCTGGGCAATGCGTCTTTCTCACTAAATGTTGATGCAAAAATGCTGGTTGCTTTGGAGGAAAAATTTCTAGGTCCAGCCTTTGAACACATCATTAATTTCTCTAAGTTATAGACTCTTCCTTCAAGAGAGCACCATGCCTGTAAATCTCATGGGGCTCTTGCTTGGGACAATGTGTATGAAAACACTTTGTAAAATATACAGTACTCTCCACAACATGAGCCTTACTCTTGATGTCACTAACCCTTAGACTTTGAATCATGATTGCTGTGCCTCTCAGAGTCTAATCTTGAGTTTATTCCAATTAAAACCTCCTGCCACGTGCCTTTGCTCCCAAATTCACCTGATGTACACTGGGCTATTATTTTCCCTACTTAGGACAGCTTACATGCAAGGGACTAAGATAACATTAGACCAAATTTCTCTTTGCAAAACATAATTGATTTTTTCTGTTCACTTAGCTATTCCTCTAAGCTTGTCCCATGGAATTCCAAGACCTCACTGCAGCCCAAGGTTGACATGAGTGGGAGAACCCATAGGCAGGAAATAGGAAAACCAGCTGTGGGGTGAGGAATAAAGGGGATTTCACAAACCCAGGGACATGGGGGTACATGACCCTTGAAGGCCTGCCAGGGCCTTTTGTCCCCATTTCCTCCTGGATCAACTATATCTCCTGACTCCTGCAAGTGCCTGTGAAGGCTTTTCTCTATTCCTTTTCTTTTTATTTCTTTTCTTTTCCCTTTAGGTGGTAGCTTTCTGGAGCAAATATAGCAAGATTTGTGTGCTGCATGGTACAACAGAACAGCCACAGACAACCCTGCTGTTCCCCACAAGGAGGCAGAGGAAGACTCTGTCCCCTCTCTAACCTGTGACCTGTGGCATCACTGAGCATCATTCTCTGTGGCTCCTTGCACTGACCTCCATCCTCCCCCAGACATCCCACTCCCTCACCTCCCTTTGTTTCACCATCTCCACTGCATGTTTTTATTTTATTCCACTACAGCCTGATATAAACCTAGATTCCATATTTTCCATGAAACAACTTCTCATCCACATCACTTGGTTTTCTCTTTGCACTCAGATACCAGCCTCTAGTCCCCGCCCCCCACACCCTACCTTATCTTGGACCTTCCCTCCTCACCTGACCCCTCACTCTCTTAGGATCATAACTTCTCTCAACAAAATTGACCCCCTCATGAAGTCCAATGATTCACTGGAGGGAGGGTGGGCTGACAATTGCATGAGTGGTAATTTTTCTCTGGATCAATTCCTGATCTACCTAATTACTTTATGTTATGTAATCTGCCTTCAGGACAGAAAAATTTTCCAAGTTAGTAATTGCTATGTCCACTCCCTGCTGCAAGTGGTACCCAAAGGACAGAAAGGTCACTTTTCCCTCTCTCTCCTAGGGAGTTCTACCTAGGCTTCTGATCTCAGAGTTTGTGGAAGGCTTTGGCATTCTCTGTCCCTAGACAAAAGCTATTAGATACCTTTGATACATTTCTATTAAGGTTCTTATGTGGGAGGAAAATTTTGGTTTCTGAGGTGGAGGGGAAGAATTCTAGGGGTGCGGAAGTGTTGTGTTAAAAGAGGGGGAGTTGCCCCCAAATAGCCATGTCTCTGTGGTCTTGAGAAAGGGGTGTGGCAATGCTCTCCTTCATGTCAGAGTCCCACTCGGAAGTGTCCTAGGAGGCAGCAGGACTTCGATGAGTGGGCCAAAGTGTTTGCCGAAGGAGCAGCACTTCAAGCGCCAGAGGCTTCAGCTCTGCAGCAAAAGACACAGTGTCCCACATGGCAGACAGGGTGCAGAGCTGCCTGCCTTTAAATGTACCGTGTTGCCTTCTACAGTGAGCACCCCAGTCACAATCCTGATGGACCAGAGGCCAGAAGATACTTTCTCTGTGCCCCTGACAGTGTTTCCATTGCTAAAAAAAAGAAAAGAGCCCACATTAAAATGGCTTGCCATCATATTAAGTGGGAGCTTAGCAGCAGATTCAGTTAACTTTTTAAGAAATTAAATAATGTGATATTCATTCTACCTCAGTGTTGCAGACAAATTTATCCTTTTGTATTTATTATCCCATTTACCTTTTACAGTTTTTTAAATGAATACGATTTACCTTTTTTTCAGAAAGAGAAACTGAGGCACAAAGAAGCTACTATATATTTGATGGCCTAACACAGAAGAAACCACAGATGACAAAACCATCTATGCGGGGAAGGATTTGGATGAAAGTGACAGAAGCTACAATTTAGAAATATCATTTCAGATCCAGCCACACAATGGGCCCTGTTACCAAGATGCTGGTCTGCACTCTAAAGTCTGACATCTCAGCCTTTAACTCAAACTCTGCTCCTTCAAATTTATGCCCTCTAAGTGCCAGTCCTTCAGAACCCTTAGTCCTGTCACCAGCAACCTCTGGTCTTCCTCTTCTTCCTCTATGGGACATTTAATGGTCCATTTTAACATCCTAATTATCACTGTCCCATTCCACTTCCATCTTCCCAGTTGTCAAAATCCAAACTCTTTACCTCTTAGAAATTTGCCTTTTGGTAAGAGTGGCTGAAACCCACTAGATAAAATCACACCATCATGTACAATTCATATATTGTGCTACTATAATTTTGTAGTCTACAACTAGCAGAGGACTCCAACCCTGCATGATAATAATTTCATGGAAACTTAGTAAGAGCATTCCATGTATGATTAGGATGCATAAATGAACAAAATAGATGAATCTTTCTCTCTCTTTTTAAATCTACATCATTGTTTCTCATCCTTAACAAAACTATTTCAAATGTTTTCCATTTTAACAAGTGTCTGTTCCTCCCAAACCCTTCAGTAGAAGTGTTAGAAACTACTTCATAGAGAAGCCAGAAGTCATCAGGGGGCAACCTTTCCTCCTCAAGCCTTCAAAGCCTTTGCACCTTTCCCCCCTTCCTTCTTATAGTCAAAGAGATATTCCACTGGAAGTCTTTCCTTGACCTTCCCAGGCTAGGAAAGGTGCTGTCACTTGTTGCAACATACTTTTTACTCTGTGCTATGCCTTTTGGTTCATATCCATCTTTTCCAAGGACAAGGACCATATCTATATCACTCACTGGTCTTGTGAGCAACTAGTGCCTAGCATCTAGCTGGCACTTAAGACTCATTTGAAAGAAGAAAATCATTCAGGCTTCCCACCACCTTTTCCCAAGAGAACATAGTGATCTATCTGGTAAATAACTGAGTTTTTATATAATAAATCCTAAATACACCTTTCTGATGTAAAATTTATGACTTTTGTCACTACCAGTGGGGATAAATCAAAACTACAGAGGCATCATCTAAGACTGTACTGCTCATAAGAATATGAAAAAGCAAAACCACCCACCCATTAAATGAATAGTACCATCCTCTAAGAGAAAGTAGCTTGGAATATTGGCAAGACTCTTATGTTAAATGATTGTGGGATGTTACATAGCACATATAACACTGATTTTGAATGTTGGAAACTATGTTACTGGAATTATCACTTTACATTTGTATAGAACAGTGACTGTTTATATTATACATTAGCTTTTGGTATAAATGTGATAGATATGGAGAAGAGGCATTTGGTAAATTTATTAGTTACCTCCAAAAGCTCATACAATGGAAGATTTTCTTTTTTAACATTCTGCTAAAAATTATTATGAGTTAGACTGGGAAATATGCATAGGAAATCAGTACCGATACAGCAGTCATATGCTAACAAAGTCAGAGGTTGCCCAGTGAATAACAAAGCATTGTTTCTGAACATCAATCCTGACCCTGTTTTATTTTACCCAACAATATATGTCTTCTGATATTCATTTAGTATTGAAAAAATGGTGAAATTAAGGAAATGATAAAACCAAATCCATTCAATATACACCTTTTAGGGACTAGGCAAAACATCAAACAACAACAAAGACTATGGATCAACCCTGAAGTATGGAAGCAGCCAATCAGAATGATCCTCACAAGAGTGTTTGAAATGAGTAGCAATTGGTGAAAATGTTTCTTCACATTTATGATCCTTCTGGGAAGTACCATTTCCACCCTTTCATTTGGTTTGATCAAGTGATATGCCTCGGCAATATATTAATATCTTAAATACTTTCCACTTATAAATGATCAGGGCAAAAATAGCAAAACACAATTTGATATGTACTATGTTAATAATAAGGTTTCTTAAGAAGATTAAATTGTGATGCAAATATTGCAATCATCTGGATTTTGGCTCCAGATATTAGTGATATCGTCTACTTATTAGTGAAAGGAATCTGTAATAATTTGGGGTAATATACAAATTACATTTAGCACATGAGGAAATGTGTTTCTAAGTTGTCTGCAACCTATCATTGATAGTAAATTGAAGATCCATTTGTTGTCATTTTGTAAGTCAATAACATTGCACCTTCCTTTTGTAGGAAAAAAAAATGGGATATGAATGTTGACTTAGTATCCAGTGAGAAATCACTGAATAATTTCAAGATAATACTTGATCTAAAAATATGCAGAATGCAGAACTGCCTTCCAGAGTAAGAATGCCCTTGCTGAGATTCTTAATCACACATAAAAATTAGTAATAATTTTCCAAATTAAAAGAAAAAACAAATGAATTTGGAACTGACTCAAGCTGCAAGTGTACATCACAGAATAGAAATATATACATTAATGAAAATGTGTAGACAATTTCGTCCTTCTTAATATTATTACTTTTTAATTGTATTTTATTTTATTCAATTATAATAAGTTTGTATTTTTCTCTGAACTTTATATAAAATTCATAGTCTGTATGTAGCTAAAAGCCCAAATTTCAGGAAAAGAAAAATGTAAGCAGTTTAGTTAAAGCACTACCATGTTTCTTTGAACTCCTTAATAAAGTGTTATTTTTAGCAGGGTGCAGTTAAATGCCTTTCCCAACCCATTACTCTGTGACTAACTTTCTAGATTTAATGTGCTTACTCAATTCCCCAAGATAGACACTACAAGTTCTCCTAGACTCTTCTTAAAACTTCCATTCACCTCTTGACAAGCTGAAGACAGTAATCAGAATCTGATTAATGTTTCCTCATGGGGAAAAAGTAAGGAGAGTATTAAGCTAGCAGGATCGTTCTTTTCAAAAAGCACCAATGCTTGAAAAGTAAAGAGAAAGAAGAATCTCTATTTCTAGTCTATGAAAACAAGTCCTCTTTGTTAATTAGCCCAAAGTATGCCAATTTAACTTTTTAAAGATGTATTGGCAATGTGAATTATTTGAATGATAAAGAGGAATATACAAAACAAACCCTTTTTAATTCGGTAAACAATTGTCCACAGGAAATAGGTTTTAACAAGTCAAATAATCTTCATATTACCTAACAGCTAAAAAGACAAAACTTGGATATCGAATTATCAACAATAGCAATAGAGTAAAGGACCGTTGAGGCTGCTGTTCAAAAATGTTTTGTTATTATAGCTTCCATTTTTTTTCCTGATAGGATAGCTAATGCTACTCTTTTTGTAAGTAAATACCACAGACATAGAAATCTCATCATATTAACTTTATCCTCATCCAGGGGTCCCAGAAGTGTTTTACTACAAAAAGAAATTTCCATCTGAAACATCCTGTGATAACTCTGAGTAGATGTATCAGTCTCTTTTGTGCTGCTGTAACAGAATACCACATATAGGATAATTTATAAGTGATATTGGGTTCCCCCATTCAAGGCTAGATAGGAGACTCCAGACTTGTAGACCTGGGCAATTTCATGAAAAGAATGCCCTGCCATTTTGCTCCAAGCTAGAGGAACTGCATTCATTTATTTGTTACTATGCTCATTAACATTGAAAACTTATCTCCCATCTACAAAGTCCTGGCCAAATGTAATTCTAAAGACCTTATACCCCTAGACAAAGGAACCACATGGAGACTTCCCACTTGGGTCTTTCCCTCTGCCAGAAGCTCTGTATTCCCACTGTCTAATAAATTCTCTTACCACTGATCTGTGGTCCATGGGTTCATTCTTGAAATCCTTGAGATCAAGGACCTACTGCAGAAAGAAATTTCAGTAACATAAGCAACAGAAACCTATTGTCTCACAGTTCTGGAGGTGGTGAAGTTTAAGGTTGCCTGGTGAGAGTTGCATCCTCTGAAGGGGAAGAATGCTGTGTTCTCAGAAGGCAGGAGGGCAAGAGGGATGAATTCTCTCTTTCAAGGACTTTTATAAGGTCATCCATTCCCATTCAAAGGAGTCCTGAAGACCTAACTACCCTTTAAAAATCTCATCTCTTAATACCATCACATTGGCCTTTTAGCATCAATACCTGAATTTTAGAGGAGACACATCAAACCATAGCATGAGATAAAGACAGAAATGGACACACATATGAACACACACGGACACACAAATATCAAATGACTAATTAAATTGGATCACCCAAAGATGCCATGTCTTGAAAGAGTAAGTTCTCTTTAAAAATGGATAATGAAACAGATTTCTGAAGGACAAATATATTCAACTCCCTTCCCTACCCAGTAAAGAATATCAGAGTCTATTTCTTTTTAAAAAGAAAAAGAAAAGAAAAGAAAGAAAATGAAAAGGAAGACAGAAAGACAAAGAAAGATGGAGGGAGGGAGAGAGGGAAAGAAGAGAAGAGAGAATTGGTACTAAAATTTATTTGCTGGGGGAGGGAGAAGATGGCCGAGAGGAACCACCTTTCAACAGAAGCTCCCATCTAGAGGAAGAGATAATGGCCAGAAAGAACACAATAAAGCTGAAGGTTGGGAGTTGAGCTATGAGACAAGATTGACAACTGCATAACATCCCTGCTGAAGCAAGCTGTGACTCCAAAGAAGCAAATTTCAGGTACCAAACCCATCCTAAAGAGGATGCAAGTCCATCCACTCTCCCAATACAGTGGCTTGCTGTATGATTTCTATAAGTAAGCAGTAAACTGAAAACCTCTTGTCTCACCCCATGGGAGAGAGTCTCTGGAGGCTGGGACTCCTTCTCCAGAGAGACCCTGCTGTGAGCCTGGGCATTCTCTTGCCCAGCATAAAAGTTGAAGAAATATTTACCGTGCCATCTGAAATCCCAGTCCACCCTTCCCTGCTTGTCTGGCAGTCTAGAAGACCAACCCCTGCAGAGACCGGAGTGTCTGCAGTTCTTTGCTAGGGGCTGGGCATTGCATGGGCTACAGCAGTGCAGCTGTGCTGAAACAGTGAATCCAGTAGCAGTAGAGAAAGGCACAGAGGTAGCATTTTTTTCAGATCTTTAAAGTATGACAGTGGAGCTTTAATAGGGATTGCATTAAATTTGTATGTTGCTTTGGGTAATGTGGACATATTAACAATATTGATTCTTCCCAGCCATGAGCATGGTATGTTTTTCCATTTGTAATTGCTTTGGGTAATATAGACCCACCCTTCTCTCCGCTTCCACACATGTTTTGACCTTCACTTGCTCACTCACTATTCTTTTCAAAACCCACTCTCAGAAGAAAGTGACAATAGAGTCTCCCACCTTCCGTGGGTGGAGGATTGGACAGAAGCAAAGGGAGCAGCCAAGCCACTGGGCTAGATCGAACTTAGCCCTCAAAGTTTGCCAGAGTTCACAAAACAAAGGAAGTGCTCGTCTCTCCCTACGAGCAGATAGTCTATCTTTGGGCGCTCTGACAAAAAAAAAAAAGAAGACAAAGAAATAAATAAACTAGAAAGAACCTTTGTGGAGAAGAGGAAGTGAGGAAAGCCTTTTGCTTGTGTGTCAGCCACATACTTCGTGGCCATTGATTCGGCTTTGTCCCTGTAAAAGCTTTCAGCGTAGCAGACAACATGAAGCTTTTGGTGTTTTCTTTGTTCAAGGTTAACTTTTCACAAGTCTGATTTCCTCCTGCTCACCTAGCTATGCCACAGACCTTTGGCATATAAAGCTTTCCTGGGCAAAAAGAAAAGAAAAAAAACTAAAGAAAAGAAAGAAAGCCTTGAAGCCTCTATCGTCAGTTCCCAGGCTTATTCATTGTAAAGCAATATTCATTTCTCCTAGAAATGTAATTTGCCATCAGTTTTCTGCCTCAGGGTAGCATATAAAGTGCAGAGAGGAGCCTGTCTGGAATCACCTCTGTACTCATCCTGTGAATGTCCCTTCCTCCTTAAGCAGTGAGGACTTTTTATTCTTCCCTTCTACAAACCTGACATGAAGCCAAAAACTCCCAGGGAGGAGATATTTTCATTTAACTGTGCAAAGGTCAAACAAAAACGTGGTAAGGGCATTTTATTTTTCAACGCATAACAATCTCAATTTTGCTCCCCTGCGGAGCTTCTTGAAAAGCCTTGGGAGTCAGCACAGCGCCTGGATGCAGATTTCCAGCAAGCACCGTTTAAGGTTCTGTGGGGCTGTGATCACACGGGCGGTCGAGGGTGGAATTGCGTGACTCAAGAGACCAGCTAGCTTCTCTGCTGCAACTGTTTCCCCTACTGTCTTTTCAGGCTTTGTAGGAATCCGTTGGTAGGAGTTTTAAGTGAGGAGCTACTGCTAGTGTTTCACTCAATGCAAATACTCCAGTAACAATTCTACAATTTGCACTTGTGAAAGAATAAAAATTCATGGGCGGCGCCTGTGGCTCAGAGGGTAGGGCACCGGCCCCATATAACGAGGGTGGCGGGTTCAAACCCAGCCCCTGCCAAAAATGCAACAAAAAAAAAAAAAGAAAGAATAAAAATTCATGACCACAACAATGAGGACTCAATGCCCAGAGAAGAATTCATTTTGGCTTTCGTTGATCCCTTCTTTCCAGAGAGAAGAAAACAAAAACATGTCTTAATCTCCACAACCCACATAACTGCTGCATTTACCTCCATTCTTCCTGCTTGCCTCTGGCTCATCTTACTAAATATATTCTAAATTTGTGATCAGCAGCCCAATCATAGCACAAAGCTATTTTGTGTTTACAAAAGAAGACCTCTTACTCTGTCTTCCTTGGTTTTACCTAATATTATATGAAGAGTTCTTTTATTCAAAATTAGGATCTTCCTTCATTATAAGTAATGGGAAGTTTGGTTATGGACTACCATGATTAAATTGGCAAAGCCTATTCAATCCCAAGAACAGTTTCCAATCACTACTAGTTGAGAAGGAGTCCTGAATGGAAGTCCAATAAGGTTATATATTGCAAGGAACTTTAGTATATAAAAGGTAATAAAAACCTATGATGATATAAAACCCTTTTCAGTACTGCTACAAAACAGTGTGTTTTCAGGGTGATTTTAACTAAACTCTCTACCACCCTCCAGTTACTTCAAGCGAGTCCACCCATTTGGTGCTGAGTCGTACAGTAGGAGCCATCACCTGGTCAAGTGTGCACAGTAACACTTAGGTGGCCACTGAAGACTCAAGACATTTGTACAAGAATTCCGTTTCTTTAATTGGCATGCTTGCAAAGAAGATAAAGAATCATTTCTAATGCCTTGAGGTTGTGCTATTTTCATATCACAGGTGAGGCTGCTTTTTGTGAAATCTTAGATAAAACTTTTAGATTAACAGCTACTGTGTGCAGTTTAGTCCTAAGGCAAAGAAGGAAAGAAAGGTTAGGATTTCTTTTTTATTTAAATCTTGCTGTTAACTCACAGAAGCCAGCTGAGCTCTTAGGGGAAAAAGTCAGGAAATAGTGAGAAAAGTAAACACTTTAAATTGATATGAGGATACATTTCCCGAAACTTGCTTTTCATCAGACATTAAAAGTCCCAAGGAGTCCTTTAATAAGTAGTCTTTTGTTCTACTATTTGGAGTACATTGAAATCTTTCAAGTGGTAGTTGAATCAAACATACTTAAAGTAAGTTGCCAGGGTGTATGTTAAAAATAAAGACTAAAGGCTTCTGAAATAGGATAAGCAATGTTTAACTTTCATACATCACTTCTCTGTCATCTTAAGAAACACTTCAGACACATAGCTGAATTTTGTCCTTAGGACAAAATCATGAAACACTGTTTACTACATGTAGATTTAAAGTTTTGATTCTCTTTCTTCTAGAAGAAAATTTGTACTTTGTTATTCACATGATTATTACTATCAGCTATAATAATAGACATAATGAAAAATTTGTAATCTTCTGAGTTCTATTCTTGTGTCATGAGTACTGATCCAAGGAAAAGAAACACCTACAAAAGATGAATGTTCACTAAAGTCTTGGTCAAGTGTGCTGTGCTACATAGATGGCCTCTCTGTGTGTTCCCCAGTCTTTGGAATTGGTGAACATTTAGTCTAAGAGAGAGCTAGATTTGAAGTAAACAGTGATTCATTTTTTTTAATGACTCTCTTTTTATCTCTATTATTACATTTAAAATACATGAGCCAGTCACAAAGTAGCATCTGCTTATAATCCCGGGTACTCGGGAGGCTGGGGTGGGAGGATCATATGATCAAAGGAGTTCAAGGCCAGTCTGGAAAAAATGGACAATATAGTGAGATACTGGCACCAAAATAAATAAATAAAAATAGGAATTATGCTTACTATTGTAGATTACATTATATCTTTGAAAATATTTATGAATGCCTTTTAAAATGAATTATGAGACTTCATTCATGATTTTCAAAAATCAGATATCAAATAAAGCTAAAATAGTAAACAATCGCCATGTTTGGAAATAACTTGCTTGTTTAATAACCTCAAATTATTACTGTTGGTTAAATATAATACAAGGTTATTTTTCTTCTATTTTTCATGGTGGATGAATTTGATACAGTAACTAAAATAATGAAGATATGCTGAATAATGGACCTGGACACTTTTTATAATCATTCTCTTTCATCGGAGAAGAAACCAGAAGCAATGTTAGTGTCCATAACTTTTTACGTAGCACAAAGATTTTGCTCAATATTTTGCAGCAGACCACTAGGTTTCTTGAGCTGCCTGAATCTGTCTCACTTGACCAGAGATTGCCTGTCAAATCCGTCATATACTGATTGGAACAGATTACTGAACTGATGGAGCACTGGGATTAGACCTGTCTTTCCGCAAGAGACTCTACAATCATGATGAGAGGTTATTGTTGCCCAAAAGCTCAAAAAAGATAAAGCACGCTGCATGCAAGGATCAACTAGAGCCTTTTGTAATACTACAGACATTGAAAATGGATACGGTTCATGACATGTGCCACTAAGCCCAGTGAACATTAGAAAAGTATGGTTGGCGCTCATAAAAAGTACAACTGGAACGTTTTCCCAAAAATAATAAATACATCCAAAAGGTTCCAAACCTTCCATATAAATTTAATGTTTTCCTGGAGCTTAATGTTTCAGTTTAATTGAAATTCAATATTATATTTTTGGCTTTTGTAAAGAATATGGTATCTTCTAAATACAAGGTATAAATTATATTGCTCCATTCATAAAAATAGGTAAATAAATGTGAATAGGTATATTATAAAATTATTGCTCAAACGTTGTAAACTTAGGTTTAGAAAAGCTAATCTTCTTGGCTTCTTACTGGGTTAAAAGTCAATGACAAAAGCTTTTTATAAAGTCAATCTTATTGAATGTTTTTACATAAGGATGTATAATTCAGTTTGTTTTAAAGATATACCACTTAAATTGGACCCACACTAAAATATATGACATGGAGGGTCAAAAAATACACTTTCACTGAACTATCATTACTGTAGTATTTTTTCTTTGACCCTTAGAAAATTGACTTTTCCTATTACTACATTGCTGTTTTTCTTTAATTCACTGGTAAAATAGGACCACAATTTTAATAAATAAATTCAGTCATACAGTATGGTATAAGTGGCCTTAATTGAAAGAAGATGTAAGATATAACAAGTCTGTATAGAGGCCTAATCTCTGAAATATAAAGAATGATGTTATTTTCAATATGAAAATAGAGAATCTGCTAGGAATAGCATTAATAAATGCACTGAGTTTTAACACAAGAATTTTCATCTTCCTACTCACTCAAAGTATGTCCACTTTTCTTGCAGAATAGAAAATGACGTATTTGGGCATTGTAAAAATGAAATACATTTTTTACAATCACTCTTGGTCTTTAGTTTCTAAATTTTACCATTTTATACACATGCTATGAAGTGTAACACATGAGACTTGGACTCTGTTAGAGCCACCCTAGGAGCTTTATATTTAAGTTCTCAAAAGAAGTCTTCCCAAAGTTCCTTTGAGGCAGACCTTAGTACTTTTATGTCATAAATAGTAAAACCAAGGCTCAGATTGCTTATCCACAATCATACCCCAAATCACTTTTGTTGAATTGAATTGGATTAAAGGAGCCAAATTAGAAAGGTTAGAATGTTTTTCCTCTACACCTTTGGAGGCAATGTTTCTACATGTGACTAGGTGTGACTGTTCTTTTCTATAAGCATTATTGAAAAAAGAGAGTGAAATTACACCTAATTACTTACTACTCTATTCCCATCTTAATTTGTATATACCATATTGTGATAGACATCATGTCAATTGCCCTGTTAAAAGCTAAAACTTAAAAGTGTATTGTTCAAAAGGGCTAGACCATACCTTGTTCATTTTTTTATTACAGCATTTAACAGAATAACTGATTTATAGAGAAAAATGATTAATACATGAATAAATAATCATTGTGTCATAAAAGTAATTGCTACTCTTAGAAGGCTGAAAAAATAAATCATAAAAATTACAACTCCAGAATAGATTAACAAGCTGTGGTATATGTACACTATGGAATACTATTCAGCCATTAAAAAAATGGAGACTTTACAGACTTTGTACTAACCTGGATGGAAGCGGAACACATTATTCTTAGTAAAGCGTCACAAGAATGGAGAAGCATGAATCCCATGTACTCAATTTTGACATGAGGACAATTAATGACACAGTGAGGGTGGGGGGAGGGGAGAGCAGAGAGAGAAAGAATGAGGGAGGGGTGGGGAAAGGAAGAGCAGAGACAGGGAAGGAGCAAGGGGGATGGGGGCTTGGTGTGTGCCACCTTTTGGGGGCAAAACACAATTGTAAGAGGGACTTTACCTAACAAACGCAATCAGTGGTAACCTGGTTTCTTGTATCCTCAATGAATCCCCAACAATGAAAAAAAAGATTACAACTCCAAATTATTTGTAGAACTATTGATAAAAATTAACCACAGGCCAGAATGCTTCCTAGCTTCCCAGGTTTATCCACCTCTATTTATTGCCTTGATGAAGTCATCTCTAATTCGATATCGTTATACACAAAACAATGTTCATACCTCTGCATTTTGTTTACTGAGTGTGTATCTGAAGTATATAACCAATAACAATTACTTTGGGGCCCTTCATGGATTCAAGAATTCACTTATTTACTCACTCCACACATATGCTTACTGAAAATGTCCTGGTTAACAGGTGCTAGAGATAGAAATATGAATAAAATATGGTCCCTACTAAATATAAGCTCAGAGTTTAATCATTGAAAAAGCTGGAAAAAGCTCATAATACAATGTTTTAAGTGCTATAGAAGTGAGCTCCAAATGCTGAGGAAGAATGGCAAGGGAAAAATCAGAGAAGAGATGTGAACCGTCTTCTTAGAAGAATGTGAGTTTTCCAAAAGAAAAGGAGAGTGTAGGACATTCCAGGAAAAGGGTTAATGACATGTAGGACTTTCCTCCCATAGGTGGCCACAGGTGGCTGAGTAGGTGTTTGGAAACATTCCAATACAGATGGTACAACGTTGTCTGAAAGTGGTGAGCTAGTCCCTGTCATACTCCTCTGTTTGATGCTTATCTGTTCATGCCAATTCTTGCCTTGATTTCTTCTAGATTTTAAACCTTGAAATTTACTTGGGCCAACTCTTGACTCTTCCTGATCATATCTTACACTGAAATCTCTGTAATTCTGCTGTGCCAAAACTTTCTTGATTATGTGTAAAACTTGACCTGTTACTATACATGCCAGACTCTGTTGGAAAAGTGTTTGCTCACCTCCATGTAACAAGCAGAAGACCTCACTTGGCCTTGGGTAAGTCACTTTTATTTCTGGACCTTGGTTTTCTTATCTTATTGGTTTCTAGGAGAAGCTTATTCTGAACACCATATTCAATAGCAAACTGCGTTTGCCTCCAACCTCCATAAATGCATGCACTCAATTCCCCCTACCTTGTTCTATTTTTAAAATTTTTTCCTAGCTCTTATCATCATCCACTCAATATTCTTATATATTATTATATAGTAAAGAATTTAACTTTGCCCAAAGAAAGATCAAGCCATTGCCTTCATTTTCTAGGAAGTAATCTCTGAACCTTTGGAGCACCCTCTCTGATAAAAGTGCCCTTGTTTACCTAGGAGATTGGGCTGATGCTCTATGTCTAACAGTGTGATTTATGATGAGAGCTTTGAATTATACAGTTTAGCTTAACATCCACAGAGACTGGAGACTGGGGTGAGCCACATGGGTAGTCAATATGTCTATGGGTCCCAGTAGAGATTCTGGACACCAGGTCTCAGATGAGCATCCTGGTTGGCAATATTCTGAGCTAATTATTACACTTCACTGCTGGGAGGAATTAACCCTCCCTGTCCATTACTCCCCCACAAGAAGACAACTAGAAGCTCAAGTTTACAATTCTTTCTATCCCATGCTTCTCTTCCTTGATTGATTTTAACCTATATCCTTTTGCTGAAATAGATTATAACCATATCAGTTCCTAGTGAGTTCTGTGAGTCTTTCTAACGAATTGTCAGCAACAGTTACTGAACAAATGTTACTACTCAGAAAGGCCACTGACAATTGGGCCCAAGAAAAGCAGATGCTTTGGACCCTTTGTGGTTTTAAATTAAAGATCTTTCAGGGATTTAGCTAAGCAAGTCTATAGAATTTCAGAAAAGGAAATGTGAACGCAAAGCCCAAATCGAAGATGAAACTATCACTTGTCTTTGTCTATTGATTTCATATGTTCATAGAAAGCAGGTTTTTAAAAAGCTGTTAATCTTGTTCATATCACGTCAATAGCATAAAGGCTGAGCGAGCAGCTGGGGTGAGTGGGGGGCCCACTTCACTACATCTAAATTACTCTGCCTGATAACATGTCACAACCGTGTGCTTAAACGTGACTCCTGACCTCACCACTGCTAAGTCAGTTAATCTGTTTTCAACTACATTGAAAACAATTTCCAGGCGTCTATGCGCTAACTCATTGGTTATTTCGATACCCTATGAAGATAGAAGCATTCTAATTTTGTTATCACTGTTACAGATGCATAACTGTGGTCCAGTGCTAAGCACACTGCTTCTCTCGCTGGTCTAACACATACCTATTCCTCCTCTTGATTTTCAGTTCTTTGATAATAATGCTAATTTACACCTCATGGATGAAGCTGAAATAAAAGAATACATTAATACCTTTTTGAAAATCAACCTTCTATCTCACTATTTCTACCCGATCAAAATCCTTTTGATTTTACCTTCTAGTATTCTCTTTATTGACGTACTCCTTATTGAATTCACACTAACATTGCCGTTTGTAAATCTGTTGGTTCACATCTGACTCATCACCATGGAATCACACTATTATGATACAGACGGTCTGAGCTTGGCTACTTGGGTGCAGGTATTTTAGCATCTGAGAAGTGTTAATGTTAGCACTCAGAGGTGCAAGTTTGAACATTCAATGTTTGGGGTATTCTCAGAAAGCACGGTTGACCAACAGGTAGGAATCCTACACCTAGGGAGGCAACGGCTAAGACAGGGGCAGCACGCAGCATTCTGGCAAACACGTGGCATCTGCAGTCACAGGAGATCCCTGAAACAACTGTGTCTTCACATCCCCAAGCCCAGGGGAAAGGCAGCAAGGCAAGGCATGGCAATGAACTAGAAAATGAACAAGCAGCAGACAGGGATGTCATTCATTTCTTCCATATCCTAAGATCTGCAATGCATTTTCCCTGCCAATAAATCCAATGAGACTTTGGAGATGGGGCATGGATTGCTTGATCATTCTCTGTAAGAGACAGGTTTTAACAATGCAGAAGGAGTGCTATTTATAAAAATCAGTTGTTAATGTTTGCCTACATTACAAATAAATCCCTAACATCCATAAAATTTATAGTTCAATTGGATGGGTTCACATTAAGAATGATAATGTTACATTACCCACAATATAATTCTGTTTTAACTAAGCCCACTCTTGTCTGGGAGCATTGCATATCTTATTTTCACATATATTATCTTAGTTTATCAGATTCAGTGACTGTGATGTACAATAGTCTAAACTCAGCAAGGCCAAAATTTGGATGTGCTGTATTTTTTCTCTAAGCACTTCTTTCTTGGTTCTATTTTTTGTACAAACAGCCCAGAGATGTATCAACAATTCTATGTTCTGTGGAGATATATAACTGAAGAGTGATTTATCAGTTTTTATTGCTTGTAGGCACTCCCAGTCTCTAAGTGATTCTCTTGAAATTTTCTTCTTCCATTCAGTAGCTCTGCTACCCATATTAGGTCTGCTGAACATATAGAAATTATTTCTACTATCCTCAGCTTTGGGGCTTTAACTGCAATAGTAAAAATTCTATTCAAAGTTCCATAACAGAAATATTAAAAATTATTTCAGCTTCAGGAAATGGTACAATAGATTGTATCAGAAAAACTTTCTGCCAATAATTTAAAATGCTAGACAAAAATAACATACAAAATTAAAATGCTAGACAAAATTATTATAAAACTACTGTTTGAAAGTGCTGGAGACTAGGTAGTAACCCAAGGGGTTGGTGCACTTGAAAAATAGGAATTATACAGGATGAGAACCACATGTATCTGTTTGTTTCCCCCCTGCCCCCAGTGAGTAGGTTCCCCAGATTTGATGAGGGAGGTCAATCAGGACATAGTCATTTTAGTAGGATAAATAGTCAGAGGTGGACTTGAATTCCTCCATGACAGTGGGGGGAAAGGGAACATTTTTAAAAGAAGGAATACATAAAGGAGAAGACCTAAACTCTGGGAACAAATTCTGCCAAAATAATTGGCTTCAAATATACAGGCCTCAAAAGAAATTCTAAGCGGTCCAGGGAAAATAACACCTGAAAATTTAAAAGAATTGACCAGTCAATTCAGGAAGCTGGTTGCCACTGGGAATGCAGAGTTAGGAATTCAACAGAGTTAGTAAAATTGATAAACACCTTGAGTTATACATTGAAATTCTATTAAGACCACAACTTTAAAGTAAATATCATATCTTAGAACTAAAGGATATATCCTAATACTAAGGGCAAAGCTGAAATAGATGCATTCAGCAAAGCCCACAACCAAGATTCTCTTCAATCAGGTGTGCTACCAGTAATTTAACTGCCTCCCAAAACAAGATGCAATACTCTTCAGAGAAAGATAAAAGAAAAATAATAGGTCTTTTCAATGAAATACACAAAATTAAAACATGAAGAAATTCACAACTAAACTCTTAAAAAATCTAACTGCAGAAACAAGCAAAGAGAGAGAAAGAAACACAAAAGTCCTGGAAAAGAGACCATTATATACAAGTGAAAAACAACGATGACTGACATCAGAAACAATGGTAGTCAGAGAACAATGGAATAACATCTTCAAAGTACTGAAAGAAAAATAAACTGTCAGTAAGAATTCTATGTCCAGTGAAAATATATATGACAAAACAGAAGCAAATAAACTCATTCCTCAGATAACATAAAGCTAACTAACTCATCAGCAGATTCACATCATAAAAAGAGGCTAAAGACAGTTTGTCACAAGAAAGGGAAATAATATCAGATGAGAATTTATTTTCATAAAAAAGAATGAAAAGCATGGGAAATGACAAATATAGGGATATAGTCAAAAGACTAGTTTTTTCCTTAGGTTTTTAAAGACAATTGATAGTTCAAACAAAAATAATATGTTGCACCATTTGCATCATATGTATAAGTAAAGTACATGACAACAATAGCTCAAGGATGGGTAGGAACAAATAGAACTATTCTGTTGTCATAGTCTTACATTATGCGTGAAGTGATAAAATCTTAAATCAAAGTAGACAATGAAAAGTTAAATATAAATTATAATCGTTATATCAATAAAAATGAGAATACAAAGTACAATACTTAACAAGATGTTAGAAAAGAGAGAATGAAATACTAAAATATGTGTATCTGTAGACAGTTACATGACAGATAGTGGTACACTTTAGATACTTGTCTTTTCTATATCTATGTTGAAATTTGATCCCTAATTTTGGAGGTGGGGGCCAAACCTGAGGTGTTTGAGTCATGGAGGTGAATTCCTTATGAAGGGTTTGGTGCCTTTCCTCCCTGCAGTGATGAATGAGTTCTCACTCTTAGTTCCTGAGAGATCTGGTGGTTGAAAAGAGCATGGCACTTCCCTGCCTCTTGCTATGTAACACACTAGATCCCCCTGCCTTCCATCCTGAGCAAAAGCTTCCTGAAGCCTCCACCAGAAGCACATGCTGGTGCCATGCTTCTTATACAGTCTCCAGACTCATCAGCCAAATAAATTTCTTCCCTTTATAAATTACCCAGTCTCAGGTATTCTTTTATAGCAACACAAAAAAGACTAAGAAGAGAAAGAGAACAATATCTAAATGAAGGAAAGAACAAAGAAATAAAACCATTCATAGAAAACAAATAGTAAGATGGATTAAACAAACTATATGAATTGTGAATTTATTTATTTATGTGAATAGACAAACATGACAGAATTGATTTTAAAAAAATCAATGCCCAACTAAATGCAGTTTTCAAAAGATGCACTTTAAATAGATGGAAAGTAAAGCATGGGGGAAACTCATAAGGCTCTATTAGTTACGCTAAAGTACACTTAAGGACAAAGAGTATTGCTACAAATAAAAAGGTTGCTTTTAAATATTAACATTCCAATTCATCAAGAAGACTGTAAATACTAAATGGTATTAGCCAAATCTTAAGAAACATGGAGCAAACCTGACATAACCAGTGGGAGAAACTGACAAACCCAAAATCATTGCAGGAGATTTTAACATTCTTTCATCAATGATGAAAAAAATGATGGTTCCACTGATGGAACCTATGGAAAAAATTAAGTTTGAATATCAAATATTTGAATGAAACTATCAATAAACTTAAAATAAGTGACATTTTTAGAACACTGACACAAAAATTTCATAATTCACATTTTTTTACAAGTACATGTAACATTCACCAAGACAGACAAGTTTGAAAGGATTGCAGAATGTTCTCTTACCATAATGAAATTGAATTATAAATAAATAATAAGATATATAAGAAAAACCCCAAATATTAAAAAAAAACCATGGTAAAAAGGAAATTATGATGAAACCTATAAAATAGTTTCTAAATAAATGTAAATGAAACATAAATGGAACTATTTATAGTTTCATGCTATTACAAATAAAGGTGATATGAACATTTGTACATAGGCATTTGTGTTGACTTTGGTAAATACCTAAGAGTTAAATGACTGGGTCGTGTACTATGTTTAACTTATTGATTTTATCAAGTGACTGTAGTAATGTATATGAGTTCTTATTAATTTTATCAAGTGACTGTAGTAATGTATATGAGTTCTAGTTGCTCCATATCTGTATCAACACTTGATATGGTCAGTTTGTAACATTCTAACCATTCTGGTTGGTGTAGAATAATATCTAATTGTGATTTTAATTTGTTTTTCTCTGAGGGCTACTTATTTAAACATCTTTTCTCATGTAAATTGGGCATTTGTGCACTTGCTTTTGTAAAGGATCTGCCCAAATATTTTGCCTATTTTTAATTAATTTTTGGAATTACTCACTTGTACAAGCTCATTTTCTATTGTGGATATAATTTCTTTATAAAAATATTTGTAAACCTAATATTTTCCCTATACACAGCTTGCCTTTTCATTTTTTTAATGATTTGCTTCAAAGAACAAAAGTTTTTAACATTAATAAAGCATAATTTATCATTTTTTTCTGTAGCTCATGCTTACTATTTTGTAGGTAAGACATCTTTTCTACTCCAATGTTGCAAAGACTTTCTCCTACTTTCTCTTTTTTGTCTCTTACACTTAGGACTTCCTCCAGTTCCAGTTTAATGTTTATATTTGCTGTTAGGTAAGTGCTAATGTTATCTATTTTTAGTTTGGATAGCATTCTGAAGAATATCCTTTTCCTATTGTAAGGTCTCTATATCCTCATCAAAAATCAACTGATCATATCTGTGCCTTCTATCACCTGATTCTGTATTTTGTTCCACTGACATGTATGTCTATGCTTTTACTAATACTAGGCTTTCTTGACTACTAACAGCTTTATAGTAATTTTTAAATCAGGTCGTGAAAATCTACTTACTTTGTTCAATAAAATCCTTTAACTCTTCTAGGTCAGTTGCATGTTTGTATAAACCTTAGAATTAGCTGATTAACTTCTACTCAATCTCAAAAAAACATATACTCTAAAAGTTCTATTGGGATTGCATTTAATCTACGGATTAATTTGGAGAGAATTGACATCTTACCAATACTGAGTCTTCTATTTCTTTACATAGTAAAGGTTTCCTTTTTCTAACCTCCTCTTTGGTTCTTCTTAAAAATGTTTTATAGCTTTCAAAAAATGGTCTTATATATTTTGCTAAATTGTTTCATAGTGTATAATTTCAATGTTCTCATAAATAGACTTTAAAGAGATTTTATTTTTCAATTATTTTCTTACATAGTATATAATAGTGCCATGGACTTTTGTCTCCTACAACATTACTCATCTCACGTATGAGTTCATATTGTTGTTTTATTACATAACAGATTTTTTTTTACTTAGCCATCAAATTATCTTCAAATAAACAGCCTTTCTTCCCCTCTGACTGTTAGTGATTTTATTACTAACTGCATTTTAACAATAAGGCCCCTAGAACACTGAATTGCAGTGGTAAAAATTGGCATCCTTGCCTTACTCCTCATCTTTGGGGAAAAGCATTCAACATTTCCCCATTAGGTATATATACATATGGGTATATATGGACATGTATAACTAGGGCTTTAGCAGATGCCTTTTCTCTATTTCTAGTTCATGCAGTTATTTTTTTGTCTGTTTTTCTCATATTGATGTTAAATTCTGCCAAATATTCTTCTGCATTTTTGGCACGATATCAGTATAGTATGTGAAACTCTTCAAATAAGTATTTTAACAACCTTTTTGCTTGTTTAAAAATTCTGTTGAAATTTTTATGATTTTACTGAATGAATAGATTGATTTGTGAAGAATTTACATCTTAACAATGTTGGGTTTTCCATAAGTATATTATATCTTTCCATTTTGCGGGGTGTCTTCCTTAACTTCTTTCTTTAATATTATATTACATATTCATTTGTTAAAACATATCAAATGGTCTAATTAAAATTGGCAATTATATCTTATGTAAAGTTAATCTTTACTGGAATATTTTGTGAAATTTTTTATTATTTTTTATTTCTGTTAGGAAAGTGAGGCTCAAAGAGAATGATTAACTCAATGCCTAACTCAAAGGGTTATTTTGTTTGTTTGTTTCTTAGGTTTTTTTGTTGCTAAAAAGAAAACTAGGAAGTCATCTAGTTTCAATTAGTGTATCCTTTCCACTATTGTTTTATGTATTTTTGAATATGATATATGAGGTCTGACAACAAAGTTCAAGAACTCATCCTAAGAAAAAGTGCTACATACCTCATTGCTGAATATCACTACGGTGACTTTCAAACCACTCCCATTGGAAAGCTACACACCAGTGCCAGCATCTAGCCCACCCTTCAAAGCAACTTCAGAACTCCCTTTCTGGAATGAGAATCAGAGCTGTCATCGTAAGGCAACCAC
The DNA here is from genome assembly GCA_963574655.1 of Perodicticus potto. NCBI lineage: Eukaryota > Metazoa > Chordata > Mammalia > Primates > Lorisidae > Perodicticus > Perodicticus potto. Next base: position 24,915 of record CAUYRH010047142.1, read on the forward strand.
AATAATGAACACCACCCAGAAAGACACGACCACACATCGACATGAACACAGCTGTGAGACACTAATACACCAAGGTTATGAAAACTTGCCAAGTTGTTCACACAGTGCGGCCAATGTAAGTGCACAGTGGGAAGTTCTGGGACTTAATTTTCAGACCTCATACAACAGCTCTGCTGGTCATTCAGGAAAAAGAGTTCCCAAATTGTGTTAATGTGTGGACTAAGTGCTGACATCGACATCAGTCACCACAAAGGTGACTCAGCGATGAGGTATGTAGCACTTTCTCTAGGATAAGTTTGTGAACTTAATGGTCAGGCCTCGCATAATGATATAATAAGCAAGGTATATGGTAAACATCAAATATTCTGAAAATAAACACAACCACATGGGTGATACTACCTCAGGAATTTGTACAAAATGAAAAATCACTTTCCAAATTTTTATTTCCTTTTTGCAATTTTTTAAAATGCTTTCTGAAATATATCAATCAATACTTAATGCAGATTCTTATCCAGATAAGGCAACTTGCATATAATATTTTTAAAGTAGCAGGGCAACTTTGTAATGCTGAGAGTGTGTGATAGGAACAATATGAGAACAATTTGGAAACCAAGCTCTGATCTATGTGTACTGCCATATTTTGCTAAATAGTATTGCTTAGGGAGCTGTGCAGACATTTTTTGAATTAAATAAACCTGATAGAGAAAAAAAAGTAACCTCCTTGTACCACAAATTTTATGTAGCATCTGAAGTTATGAACTCGGAAGTAGAAATAGGAATAATAGATCTAAATTATTAAACTCTAACCATACTTCCTATAGTTACATAGGCCAGATCAATTCATTAGGGAAGTAATGTTGATTCAGCACTATACATCCTGTATGAGACTGAAATATAACATATTTGAAGAATGTTCTTTTAAGACAATTTTTAAACTATTAAGAGCAATAGAATATTGTATCAAGAATTATTACTTTACTTTCCATATAGGTCAATAAATTAAATCTAAGGTTATTTGTAATTATAGAAGGAAGAGATTTGCCTTTAAGCTTTATCATTTTATTGTTTACTTTTCTAACTAGCATATCATTGACAAAGTAAATCAATTAGAAGTCACTTTTTATGCCTTTTCAGTGTTTTGAAATCAGCTTATTAACCACTCTTTTCAAGACACTTGGTCTTGGTCTGGCCTCTCAGTCCGTGGGTCCTATCATCTTTTTCTAGTTTTGGCAGGCCTCTTAGAACTGGGCACAACTGGTTTTCTGGATCAGATTGTTGAAATTTTCGATTAAAAACCCACCATACAGAAAAGACAAAGCATGTCACCATCGGTAGTTGTGACACAAGAAGCTTCAAATGTAGTCTTTAATTTTTTAAACACAGAACACCTTGTCAACTACAATGTTACTTTTATGGGAGTTACAGAAGCAGTTTTAGCCCAGACACTTTTAGTAATCATTTTCAATTTTCTGAATGTAATTCCATGCTCTGCAGATCAGCAGGGCTCACTTCAAACTGACATGGTTCTTGATTTCTTGTGACTAGTACCATCCCAGTATTTTTAATGTTGAATATACCCAGTGATTCACATCTTACCAATCTTTCTTAAAAAATAAACTTACTACTTTAGTCTTGGCTTCCCTTCTGCTGACTTTTCCTCAGTTGCTTTTCTTTCTCTACTGCTACAGCACTGATCAGAGACCCAAAGGGCAGCAAATGTATTTTAATATAATTCCAGATAGCCCAGCCACCATAAAAACTGTATCAAAAGCAATAAAATGTATTTGAAGAAAATAACATTTAAAATCCTCTCTTGAAGTTGTGGCATAGCACTTATGTTAAAATGCTATTTCTTTTCTTTTCTTGATCTCACTTTAAAATGTTATCCTTTTCAAATTTGATTTATGTAGCTGCTGGTTGAAGGAGCTCTTTTCAATAATTGCCAAGAGAACAAAATAGGAATCAAAGTGTCAAATTCCCTAACATTATTTTGTAGGTAGCCTTAAATACTTCCTTAATGCCTGTGAGAAATCAAATATTGGTAATCTGTCTCTGTCCATTTCTCTCCTTCCAGATAGCTAATGACATGCATTATACTTCCCTGACTATGTGAACCTTTCATTTCACGCAAAGCCTTTAATCCTTCTCTTTTTAGATAAAATGCCATAACCATAGTGGAGTAGGTTAAGATTGACTGACAAGTGCATATAATTACGGCTTCAATAGCGGAGTATGTTTTACAGTGGGAAAAAATGCACAACCTTGAAAATAAAGAAGTTGTGCCCTTTCTCGGGATGAAAGAATCCTATCAAATTGGTTCATTTCTTTGCTGGAATGAAATAAAAGATTTCCTGTAACAAAGAACACCACCCAAAAGGCAGCTGGAAGATGTCTTTCTTGACTTCATAATGCTCTGCCAATAAGGAAATCAAAAGAGATAAAAGTGGAATTTTAGGAGCTTGTCCCTTTTTTACTTCATTTTCCATTCATATTTCATACATAGTTCAGAACAAAAAGAGACAGGAGTAGAGAAATAAAAATTTATTAAGTGCACAAAAGGATAAAGTTTATGAATTAAAACTGAGGATTAAACAACTTTTCCCCTACTTTACTTCTGGCCTTGGATTATAGCAAAGCCCACAATGACTGTAACGTATTATCTAGTTTTAGTATTCTGTTTCAGGCTAAGTACAAAAAATATTTATACATTTAGGATTTTGTGTTAAAATGGGAGTGAACACATGAGATGCACACCTTAGATCTGAGTGTCAGCAGGAAGAGAGAGGATTCACCCATCTAACTGGGGTTGGTAATTGGATATAGATTTGGGGGCATGGGTGGCATTTTCTCAACCATGTTTTTGAAGCATTATCTGAGGATCTACTATGGGCAAGGCATCATTGTAGGTTCTGGGGATTCATCAATGAATAAAACATTCCCTGTTCTTATAGAATGTATAGCAAGAGAGGCATATAAAATGCTAATAAGTGTATGATATGCCAATTGACAATAGGTGCTTTGCTATGGAGAAAATAGAAACCAAGATAAAAAAGAAAGGTACTGTGAGAAGTAAGGGCTGTGTTACATAAGGTGTTCATGGAAGAACTCTATAAAAAGGCAGCATTTGAGCAAATCACCCAAGGACAGGAAAGGAGCATAGTAAGGCTATCCAAGAGATAGGTGTTCAAGTCAGAGGAAATACTGAGGCCTGAAGCAGGGCGTATGTGATGTGGGCAAAGCAAGATAAGGGCAATGAAGGAAATCAATGCAAGGGAATAGTGATCTTGATGTGCCATGAGATTTATGTGGTAAGGAGAGAATTGATGACAGGAGGGGGCAAGACACTAAAAAAGTGGTAACGTTAATGGATTGTAGACTCAGTGGGGTTCAAGATTGTCACAAGGGGAATGGAAAGACAGAGTACCTTAAGGAAAGGAGCTAGAGATCCAGGGATCAGAAAGTAGAGAAATTGCAATTGCAATTATGAGTGGAGTGCAATTAATGGTAATTATAAAGCCTAGGATATGACCAGGGGAATGAGTGACTAATGAAGGGCAGATGACAAAATTTGGAGGAAAGTATACAAAGGGCTTGAAAAGCTGAACTATTGAATAGATCACTTGTATATGGGTATTGAAATTACCAGGGATTACAATAAGATGGGTAAGGGAAAGAATTACAGTGAGCCCATTTCTTAGACCTTTAGACAATAGGAGGCACTGACCCCAAGTGTTTATGGATGGCCAAGGAGGGTAGAGGGTATGATGACCTGATAGTATAAATTTTAAACCTACAGAGTTCTACAGAGAAAGGGGGATAATAATGTGAAAGTAGCACAGAAGAAGGAAGAGAGTACTTAGCTCAACTGAAAGCATATGAGGTCTAAGGAATTCCCCAAAGATATAACTAGAGAAAACTGTCAAGGAAGTGGTATTTTTATTCAGAGAAAGAAGATAAATATAAAACTCAAAGTGCGTACATGGAAAAGATGTTTCTGCTGTTGGCCATGACTTCCAGGAGGCACAGAGACAGGGCTTAGGCAGCTGGGGAGGGATGGAAAAGATAAAGGGACATACTAATGACCAGAGTACAAGTAATGAGGAATGACATCATGGCAAGAAGAGGGCTTCAGATGGGGACTCACAGTAAAGGGGAGGGGAACAGGGTGGACTCAGCCCAGGTGATCTCTTTGGCAAAGTGAAGAGGAGACCCAGGCCTGTGGGAGAAGGTTGGGGAATGCTCCCAGGAATACCGTAGTTCTAGGGGTACCCTTTTATTCCTTCATGGCAAAGGAGATGATAAATGAGGATTGTTTGCTTGATTAGAAATTCCACAAAACAAAGATGTTTCTTTTCATGTTTGTTTCAACATGCAGTTCAGAACCTTGTACACTATGGATACGGTAAGTGTCTGACAAACTAGAAAGAGTTTTTTGTTTGTATGTTTCTTAATTATTTGTTATTAAATCATAACTTTATACATTGATATATTTATGGGGTTCAGCATACTGCTTCGATATACAATGTGAAATGCTTACATTGAACTAAGTAACACATCCATCACAGTTATACTCATTTCTTAATAGTTTTGAATGTGCATGATGGAATGGTACATTTCTTTGTAATATTAATCCATACACAGAACCCCCTGTTTAAAGAGCAGTTCTTTAAGGAGAAGGTGCCATTATCAAAATGAGATTCCTTCCTCTGACAGAAACCATTAGGAGGAGTCAATATTTATAGAGCTTTTATCCTGACTTGTGTAATCTGTAACTCCTGCCTGGGGGGAGTGGAG
>CAUYRH010047144.1:0-13118 GCA_963574655.1 Perodicticus potto
AGGAGGAGTGGGAGTGGGGGGAGGGAGAGAGAGGGGGAGAGAGAGAATCAGGAGGAGTCAGAGGGAGGGGGAGAGAGAGAATCAGGAGGAGTCGGGGGGGAGAGAGAGAGAGAGAGAGAGAGAGAGAATCAGGAGTCAGGGGAGAGAGAGAGAGAGAGAATCAGGAGGAGTCAGAAGGGGGAGAGAGAGGGAGAGAGAGAGAATCAGGAGGAGTCGGGGGGAGAAATTGAGAGAATCAGGAGGAGTGGGAGTGGGGGGAGGGAGAGAGAGGGGGAGAGAGAGAGAATCAGGAGGAGTCAGAGGGAGGGAGAGAGAGAGAATCAGGAGGAGTGGGGCGGGGAGAGAGAGAGAGAGAGAATCAGGAGTCAGGGGAGAGAGAGAGAGAATCAGGAGGAGTGGGAGTGGGGGGAGAGAGAGAGAGAGAATGAATCAGGAGGAGTAGGGGAGAGAGAGAGACCAGGACTCCGAAGCCTTGAGAAACTCCCAGCTTAAATTGTGAGCTGGATCCCAGCATCATAAACCCTGTACCCTGCCAGAGGACAAAGCATCCCAGCAAGTCTGATGACTTATGAAGTACAGCCAAGAGGAAAAAATTATTTTAAAAGTATTGAAAGGCACCTCGCCAGGGCTCCCCCCACTGGTGGAAATATCAATACAAGATTAATGGGAGGCCCCAAATCCCATGGCATCCTGCAGTGATGGGGACAACACGGTCTGCATTTCAGAGCTGACAGCTACAGCTTGTTTCTCTGTGCTGTGGCTGCTGCTGCCATTGGGAGCTTTGGGTGTCAACTGGCACTGGCCGTTGAGGCATGCTTATCCTGGACCTGTGGAAGAAGGGCTTGGAAAGGGTGTGCTGGCCAGGCTGGCCCACCTGGGGAGAGAACTGAAGTTGTGTCTCAGCTCATGAATGTACCTAGGTGTCCAGAGCCTAAGGTCGGGGTCCTTTCTGGGCCAGCTCCACCTGCCCAGGCCCTTTCCTCTCATTGCTGCTGGACAACTGTCTGGCCCTCCCTCTGTGACTCCTGCACGCAACCCCAGGGTCCCCTGGCTTTTGTCTCTTTTCCAAGCTCAACTGTTTACATTTCATCTTTGTTGTTTCATAATCTCTTCTTTGAACTCTTGTATCTTGTCTTAGATTTCTTTCTCCTTTGAGAGACCGTGTTATCTGATACTTCTTTGAGACTAGGAAGAATATTTGTCTGAATGCTTAATCTTTTTATTTTTCTCCCCAAGCAATCATTCCTTGTGAAGGATTTTATATTTCCTTTATCTCCTTTTTCTGATTTTTCCTTTCCTCCTTATTCCAGCTTCTTCTCCTTTACCAACTTTTTGGGGGAATTCTGTTCCTGTGTTTAATGTCGCTTCCATTCGGAAGATCGCCCACCTTCAGAGAGAGCTGGAGCCCTGTGGATGGAAGTGTGGGTGTGGGGAGGATTGGGGGCTGGGTGGGAGCCAGCTGTGGCAGCCCCGCCCCTGTGTGGGGACCGGTGAGGCTCTCTTCAAGTTTGTGATTCACTTTGTCCTGGGTGTGTATCTCTGAATAATTTTCAGGATTCCAAACCCAAGGAAACTTTCAGAAAATTCTTCTTAGATGCTCATCCTCCATGTCATGCAGAATCTCTGTCCTCTGCTCCTTCATTTTACCTGGACCCAGGACATCTCTCAGGGGCTGGGTGTGGCTGGAGGTCACCCCACGGTCTCTGCCTTACATATAGGGGGCTTCAGGGGTATTACTCACTTCTAGGAGCTCCTGCATCACTGTCATCGGGAGACATTTGTGTTCTGCTCAGTACCTGAGCTGCTGGGTAGGCACCACTCAGGGGCCCCAGCCTGGCATGTGTGTTTCCTTCACTGGAGTTTGGAATCTCTGGGGGTGGTGGTCCCTCGTTGCCTCTGGGAAAGGCAGGATTAGAGGGCAACAGATTAAGGTGGGGGGGGCAGTAAATGATACCTCCAGGCCCTCAAGAAGATGAAGACCAAAACCCAGTGAGTTTCTCTTCTATGCTTCAGACAGAGTGGGGATGTGGCAAGCGCCTGACAAGCTTCTCTCCTGGGCCAGCAGGAGTCTGGGTGGCAGAGAGCTGCGTGCAGCCCAGGATGAGGGCTTGGTTGTGGTGGTGGGAGGCTCATGAAGAGGGGGTTGGTGGCGGAGGAGGAAGAGGGCAAGCTGGGAAGCCCTGCCCAGTGTGGTCACATTCCATTCTCTGCCCAGGACTTCTACTCATGGAACAGCATGGTGATCATCCCCGTGTGACCTGACCAAGGCAGAAGGCTGGTGGGACCAGGAGCTTGGCCACTCCCTGCCAGGCAGTTTCTGGTCTAACTCAAGGCAGGGCCCACCCCAAGCCCAGTGACCTCTCCCCCATGCCGATGGGGCTTGAACCCACTGTCCGCTGACCTCTCTGCCCAGCCGTGCTGCTCCTGTGACAGAACATACTTTCTGCCCAGTCCCCACAATCTGCCTGTCCTGTGGTCTCCTCACAGATGCAGACATTGTTTGTTTCTTCCAGTTTCCCTTTTTCAAGGCCTGAGATGGCCCCTGGGTACAGAGCTAGGTCCCCTGAGGACAGTCGCCTGGTGGTTGGCAGACGCTATGTCGTCTCATTTAATTATTCTTCTACTGAGTCTATATTTATTGAGTTCCTGGTATCTACCAGTCCTGGGGTTAGGTGCTAGGAAATGACAGGGGACAAAGGGGAGTCTCAGCCTTTTCCCCATGTTCAGAGCCTGCTGGGTGGTGCTTACCTCCTTCTGCAGACAGCTCAGTGTCACTCGTGTGCTTTGATGGGATAGCGGGTCCAGAGGGAACACGCAGCGGTGGCCTCAGCCTGGCTGGGGATTGCACATCGGGTGACTGGACTAGAGGCCTGAAGCAGAGTCGGAGGAGCAGATGTGGACCGCTGCTCATGGGAGAGGGGCACTGGCATCCACAGGACTTGGGTCCTTTCAGCGTGGGGAAAAGGAGAAGGAAGGTCACCAGATCCCATCAGCTCGACTCCTGCAAACTGTACTTGTGTTTGGAACCCAGGTTTGCATTTTTGAAGATCACTCTGCCATGGTGCAGGGACATCCAGGACTGGCTGAGGCTTAGGCCTAGACCATTGCTCACCTTCTGCTGTGGGGCTCTGCTACCTGACCATGAGAAACCCCCCAAATCCCGTGGGTGCCTGGGGGACTGGCCCATTCCATGTGCAGGTCTGAAGCCACTCTGAAACCTGAGAGTGGTTGCTGTTTTGTTGTGTCAAAGGTGTTCGCAAGATCACAGCTCAGGGGCATCCTCTGAAGCTGCCAGTGTAACCTGGTGGGTTGTTTGCTAACGGGAACTGCACGTTGCCCTGGGCACTGCATCAGGAGCTTCCTGAGACCCACTTTCCACTCTCAGAGATGGTTTTTGTCCCAAACCCCCATTTTTATAAAATCAAGCTGAGATCAGGGAGAGATACAACTCTGGATCATTCATTGCTCTGGATTCCCAGGGCTGCCCCAGGCCTGAGTGCTGACAGGGCCCCTGCTTCCTGTGGCTGTGCCGGCACCTTCCCCGAGGCCCTCTGGGCACGTAACGGAGTAAGGGCAGCTCTCCGTGGAGTGTCAGCTTTGGCAGGTGTTTAGGCCCCAGAGCCAGCTCTGTGGTTCCTGCTTACACAGTCAGAATCCTGAAATTTGAAAATAGATCATAAATACACATGTGGATGACCTAAATCCAAATGGAATGGGGCACCCTGGGGGAAGACGAAGCTTGCTTATTTATTTATATTTATTTATTTATACCCTGCCTCTTTCCAGAAAAGGATTAAGGGCAGCTTACAGAAATACTTAATGTGAAACTGGAGGAATTTTTTTTTAATTGTTTTCTCCTAATCAAGAAATGAAGGAAAATCAGGGCAAAGAGAAAATGAGTGCGGGGATGCAAGATAAAATTGGTGGAAAGATAAATATACAAATGCATGTGCCCACCCTGCCTTTTCCCATCCCTAGAGTCTTCTAGCTTGGTTTTCTTTCTTTCTTTTTTTTTTTTCCTGTTTTGTAAGAGATATATTTTATTTTTATTTTTATTAAATCATACTTGTGTACATTAGTGCAATCATGGGACACAATGTGCTGACTTCATATACAACCTGAAATATTTTCATCGAACTATTTAACATAGCCTTCATGGCATTTTCTTAATCACTATATGAAGACATTTATATTCTGCATTTAGTAAGTTTCACCTGTACCCTTCTAAGGTGCACCGTAGGTGTGATCCCACCAATCGCCCTCCCTCCACCCATTCTCCCCCACCCCTCCCCACCCTTGCCCTTTTCCCCATATTCTTGTGCTCTATAATTGTGTTTTAGCCTTCATATGAAAGCTATAATTTAGCTTCATAGTAGGGCTGAGTACATTGGATACTTTTTCTTCCATTCTTAAGATAATTTGCTAAGAAGAATATGTTCCAGCTCCATCCATGTAAACATTAAAGAAGTAAAGTCTCCATCTTTCTTTAAGGCTGCATAATATTCCAGGTTTGTTGTGGCTTTAATCACTAGTCCACAAAAACACAGAAAAAGATGGACTTATCGCCCCGTTATATCTTTGTATAGATCACCAGGCCATTTAAAGTCAAGATGGACATACCGTCCTAGGCATTGAGGATGGCAGATGAAAAATATTTATACTTCTATGTCTGAATATACACATATGAGAAAGCTAAACATTTAAAAGAGACTTTGTAAGCTACTAGAGATAATCAGAGAATGAAGTATACAGCTTTCTAAGTAATAAAAGTCTGTGAGTTTTACTAATAAACACTTTAGTCTGAGAAATAGCCCTTCACATTTTCCCTCTGAGTCTATACTTTTAAGAGTGTTAGCAATTATTTTCCATATAACAAGATGTCACATTCATTAAGAATCTTTGGCAATACCTGTCTCCAAAAACTATTCCTCATTGGCCATAGTTGCAATAGAATCAAATTAAATTTGGGAGAAAAAAATGTACCTTTTTATCATCCAGGAGCAAATATCTACCTAATGATGCAGCCCATGTAACATTTACACATAGATCTAAAATGTTAGCATCTTGGGAAGAATGAAAGAAAATGAGGAAGGCCATTTTGGTTCATTACGTTAGTTTTGCACAAAGCTTCACGGATTTTTGAGCTAAGTCTACATTTTTTATGTTTATCATTTCAGTGTCTAGGTATATTTGTGGGGTTTTTAAAGACCCCCCAAAATCACAAAAAAATCAATTTTTTTTTACCAAAATTTAGATGTTATATGGGAATATAAAGCTATTGAATACTTTGTGGAAAAGGCATTACATCTCAAGAAATACTTTTATAATGCTGGTTTGAGAGTGATATTAAAACTCATAACAGTTGTCATTTTGTGTAAAAGTCTGGGGTTTCCAAACCTCGTTCACATTCTGCCTTCCTTTTTCTACCCTCTGGAAAATTCCAATATTAATATGTTGACAATAAGCATAATGCAAATTATTTTCTTATAATTCAAATTATTTTCTTATGGTTTGGCACAGGGATCAAGTGAGGTAATGAACACACAACCGTTTCTGAAATAATAAAATGCTGCAGCTGTCATTATCTTTTGGTCTTGTGTAGGCAAAGGTGACTCCCTCGCCCTCGCCCTGTATTCATTCTTCCATGACAGTTTAATCCTCTTAGATTGTTATTATTTATCATATATTTGGGGTCTGTGATAGGTGTGAGTTAGCTTAAGGATAAACTGAATGTATTAAATCTCATTGTAAATAGCCTGTGAAATCAGAATTCAAGCAAAGCTAAATTTGGGTACTCCAATTCTATGATTTCTCACTGTCTTTTTCTCTGCCCCACCCCACACCGCCCCTTTGCACTCTCTCTCGTCCTCTCTTCCATCTTCCCTCTCTGTCTCTCTCCCTCTCCAGCTCTAGTTATGTTTCCTATAAGAGCTTTGGAGGCTTTCTCTTTCTGGCAGAAAAAAAAAAGGCCATCAGATCTTGGCTTACAATGTCTTCTAGCTTTTAATTTCAGAAAGAGAGACCCATGCTCAATCACAGAGTTCCTTTGGGTCCCCGATGAGAACTCCAGTTGGTCCTCCTGGATGAATCACTGTGTCCCAGGTGAATCTGAGCTTCAATTTGATTACCCAGCCTTAGTCCTAGGCCAAGCGCTCCTGCAGCAGAGGAGTTGGAACTCCCCAATTGGCAACCTCAACAGAATTACATAGACTGAAAAAGGAGTCATTTTCAGATTTTCAAAAGGAATGAATGGCAGAAACAGTGTGGCTGATAGTCTGTCCGTATCCCCATTTCACTGTGACTTCTTGAGGATAAGCAAATTGGACTCTTTGCTTAGAAATAAGCACATAGCAGTTGCACATAAAAATATAAGTAGAATAAAAAAAAGCTCCATCTGACTTTAAATCCAGATTTGTATTGTTAATTGGGAATATATATTTGTAAAGCATGAAATATGTTCGTATTATATTATACATTAGCCGCCAAACCTAGATATTAACATAACCTGAAAACAACCTAATAACCTTTCAATTACCTTAGTAGTATAGAGCAAATTTAGTAACAAATTGAAATTATGCCATTTGTGTTGAGTTCCAGTGGAAGAAGGAATAAGTGGGAAAAGAAAGCAGATTCCTCAAAATCCTAGTAGATCTCGCTCTCCAAACCAATAGTTCTGCTTTAAGTGTACAAATGACATCTTCACGTTAAATTCATTTGAGAGGAAAACAGAAACCAAATTCAGGAAGTCCATTTTTAAGTAGAAATGAACTATTTTGAAGAAAGTTGAGGATAATATATGCTAACAAAACACAGGGTCTAGGAGCATCACAGGGACAATCAATAGAGAAACAGATAAAGTATATCATGAGACTAAGGCGGACAGAATTAAGGTTAAGAAGAAAATGGCAAGGACAAAACCCTTAAGAAGAAGAGAACCATGGGAAGTCTCACTCCTAATGAGCAAATGAACTCCCCAGGTGGAGCTGTGCCGTCATCCTTCTCATCTCTAAGATTCAAGAGGAAGGGGGAAAAAATACAAGAGAAAGTCAGACTAGACCTCTGAATCCTCTGGGGTCCTCCTAGATCCCAAACTTCCAAGACACTATACTAGACTGTATTTCCCAAAACTACTTTCAGATCTTTCCATTCAAAATGGATCAAAGTGGGCCTAGTCTATGTCAGGCATAGAACTCCTATTTTGCCGCCATCACTAAATACATTTCTACTGGAGGCTCACACCATCTTCTTATAACCTCATTTCGTAAAACCTATATCCTCATCACTATCATCACCATCCTCTAGGACTCAGGTTGACCTCTATCCTGTCTCTACCAACAGTGTGGAGGTCTACCCGATGATCCATCTGCCATCTTGGCTTCATGGTTATCTCAGTCTTCATAAATAATATCCTTATCTTCGTCATTCCATTCAGTGAGTTAATGTGCATTTTAATGGAGACCACTTGCATGTAATGCCTTAAACGTAAAAATCAGTTCAATTCAAACATACTAAATACTAAGACAAAGACCAGCTCGTAAGATATTTTGTACTTACAAGGTCTTTAGCACAATCAATTTTTGTTATTACTTTGCCACCCTCAATCAGTCATCTCTAACTTTACATCTCATAGCCCCCAACATTTAAGCTCTTTTAAACCTTTTTACTTATCTGCTAATATTTTATTTTCAAAGTAAAATGAAAACACCTTGGCTCTATTAACTATTGCTTTGTATTGTGACTGTGCCTATACCTCCCTTTCCCAAAGAAGAGCTAAATTTAGGCCTAAAATCTATTCTCCATCGCCAACAAAGTAAACATGAATCATCACAAAATAAGGCAAATATAAAAAGAAGAAGAAATTTGGAGGCATCATACTCCCCAATTTCAACATTTATTACTAAGTTACAGTAATGAAGACAAAAATTGGGGGAGCATAGACAATCAATAGAATAGAATTAAGAGTACATAATACAAAAAAAGAAACATGTTGTAATAACATACTCTTAACTCTTGGTTATAAAATTCTTTCTTTGTTTTGCAGTTGTATTCACTAGAAGACAATAGCATGTAGTGTGTCTTTGAGGAGGCAGTCTAGGCTCACCTATTTATAAAAACTAATCATGAGTAGATAAACCCTCATGATTACAGCCAATTGATTTTTCACAAGGATGCCAAGGTAATTCAATAGAAGAAAGAATAGTCTTTTCAATAAATGGTGCAGGCTCAAGTAAATATCTTATTCTAAAGAGGGACATTTGACCACTATCTCATATCATATATAAAAATTAACTCAGGGAAGCAAAGGAGTAGGGTGCCAGCCCCATATATCAGAGGTGGTGGGTTCAAACCTGGCCCTGGTCAAAAACTTCAAAAAAAAAATTTAACTCTATGGATTAAATATATAAACATAAGAGGTAAAACTATAAAATTTCCCAGAGACAACATAGGGTAAGTCTTCAGAAACTTAGACTTGGCAATGGTTTCTTAGCTATGACACTAAGTACATAAGCAACAAAAGAAAAAAATGAATATACCCTGGATTTCATCAAAAGTAAAAACTTTTTTGTACTTTAGAAGACACTACCATCAAGAAAGTGAAAAGACAACTCACAGAAAGGGAAAAACTATTTTTTGGTCTTATATTTAATGAAAAGGATTTGCATCCAGAATACATGAAGAATTCTTATAGCTCAATAATTTAAAGACAAATAACCTAATTAAAAACTGGGGGAAAGAAGAAATGTAAGAAAAAAAATCACAATGAGATATCACTTCATGTGAACTAGCATGACTAGAATTAAAAAGATGAATAATAGTAAGTGTTGAAAAGGATGTGGAGAAATTGGAAGCCTTATACAGACTGTTGGTGAGAATGTAAAATCATGCAACCATATTGGAAAACAGTGTGGCAGTTCTTCAAAAGGTTAAACATAGGCTGGGTGTGATGGCTCACACCTATAATCCTAGCACTTTGTGAAGGTAAGGCGGGTGGATTGCTTGAGTTTAGGAATTTGAGAGCAGCCTGAGCAGAATCAAGGCTCCATCTCTGCTAAAAATACAAAAAGTAGCTGGGTGTGTGGTGAGTGCCTGTAGTCCCAGCTACTTGGGAGGCTGAGGCAAGAGGATTGCTTGAGATCAAGAATTTCAGGTTGCTGTGAGAGCTATGACATCACAGCACTCTACTCAGGGTGACAGAGTAAAACTCTGTCTCAAAAAAAGAAGGTTATACATAGTGTAACCCAGCAAGGCCCAGCAATTCTACTCCCCCAAGAAAAATGAAAATACTTGCTCACATAAGAACTTGCAAATCAATGGTCATAGCAGCTTTATTCATAATAGCTAATAACTGAGGATAATCCAAATGTCTATCAACCAATGATGGGTAGACAAAACGTGGTACATCCATGCAATGGAGTATCACTGTGCCACAACAAGGAATGAAGCACTGATACATGGGACGTGCATTCAGCAGGAATGAGACCTTAAAAACATATGCTATGAAAGGAGATGCTCGCAGAGGTCCGTATATTGCATGATTACATTTATAAGAAATGCCAAAAATAACCAAATCCACAGGGACGGAATGTTTCTTAGGGCTTGGAGGAAATAAGGAGTAACTATTCAGAGGTACAAGATTGAAAAAATTTTCTAAAATTGATTGTGGTTGTGGTTGCAGAACTCTTTGCATATATATTATACTAAAAATCATTTTATCAAATGAGCAAATTGTATGGCATGTGAGTTATGTCTCTACAAAGATGCTATGTAAAAAAAAGTTTCATGTCATTTTTATAAGGCCAGAGAAAATAGAAAACCATCACAAGTTCATAAGAAAACAGTCTTTCAGATCCTGACTTAGCAGTCATTTTTGGACTACATGTTTTCCTTTTGCATGAACTCCTTTAGAGGGAGTTGTTAATACCACAGCCACCAGAATTTGAAACATGAAGACGTCACACACACACACACACACACACACACACACAAATGCCCCGATTTAAGGACCCTTTCTGCAAAACTCACATTAACCTGTCTGCATGTTTTGTAATGAATGCTTTCTGGATAAATTATTTTCTATTACTTGAGAATATAATTGCAAATACATTTTCCTCTTAAATGATGATCACTTACAATAACAGCGTGTGGCAGCTTCTTTATGATCCCTAGTACCAAGAGCTATTTCCCTTTTTTCTGCAGGTTATATCATTGGCTTTTGCCACAAAAGCCTTATGTTATTCAAGAGTGCTTTTCTACTGGGGTCGGGGGGGTCATAAGAGAATAAAAGCTCAGCTTCATGGCTCTTGGGTTAGTTAGGAAAGTATAGCTTTTGCCCTTAGGATTTGCTGACTTTGTCTTCCTCAGCACTTACCTTTTGGAAGAAGATCTTCATCTAAGACTTCAACCCTGGTCAGTGTCTCAGACCCACAGTCCCATGTCCAGAAGGCCCATCCCCAATAATGCAATCGGGAACTAGCCCAACCCCCCTTTACCTCAGAAATTCCTGAATGAGCCTCATGCTGCAATATGTCCAGGTCAACAACCTGAACAACTGCCCTCTGCCTCTTCTTGAAGTCATAGGATTATTTAAAAGAAGCTCTTAATTCTTGTTTTGGCTGAAGATGTCCAAAGAAAGTGATTTAAATTCTGACTAGAATCTCTTTGACTACATAAACTAGCCCAATGTGTTCATGGTCAGCTGGTCCAGGGAGGGTCATAATAACATTGTGGGCATGCATGAAAAATGGGCTAGGCGCCCTGTAGGCATCGGGACCAAACATAACCCATGGGAAGATAGAGAGGAATTTGCAATGTCTTCTGAACTGTGATAGGAGAACATTGAACGCCTGTAAGCTCGCAGCCTCTTTGCTGTTCTTTACACACGCCAGCTCTATTCCCACCTTGGGCCTTTGTACTAGCTGTTCCCTCTACCTGAATTATTCTTCCCCAGACAAGGGCATGTTTGATCCCTCACTTCCTGCATGTCTTTCCTCCCATGCCACTTTCTTTTATTATTATTATTATTATTGAATCATAGCTGTGCACTTTAGTGCAATCAAGGGGTACAATGTGCTAGCTTCATATACAATCTGAACTATTTTCATCAAACTGATTAACATAGCCTTCATGGCATTTTCTTAGTTATTGTATGAGAACATTTATATTCTGCATACAGTAAGGTTCGCCTATACCCTTACAAGATGCCCCATAGGTGTGGCCCCAAGAATGGAAGAAAAAGTATCCAATGTACTCAGCCCTACTATGAAGCTAATTTATAGCTTTCATATGAAGGCTATAACCCAACTATAGCACAAGAATATGGAGAAAGGGGCAAGGGATGGGAGGGGAGGGGCGAGGTTGCCATGCCACCTTCTTAATCAGGCTTACCCTGGCCACTCTGTTTAAAATGATGCTCGTCCACTTCAAATTTCCTATGCCCTTGCCATACTCTCCAATTTCTTTTTTTTCTATAATACTGTTGCTATACATTTTGTAAAATGTACTTATTATGTTTATTATTTATTTTATTTCCCTCTCACTAGAATGTAAGCTCCAAAGAGAAAATAATTTTAGTATGTTTTGTTCACTGATACATCCCAAGAACGTAAAACTGTGCCTAGCATATATTAGGTACTCAATAATCATTTGCGGAATCCAAGAGTTTTGCATTCATTGCATTGTAAGATACAAGAATGAACTCGCAGATGCATGAATAAATATAGATAGAAATTTGTGTGTAGTGGGAACAGCAATGAGGCAGAAGCCTGTGAAGAAAGATATCTAGAGAGAAATGCCAGGAAAAGAAAAGTTAAAAGCCTTTTAAGAACAAAGGTATAAAAACTAAAATGTTGTATTGTTTGCATCATTGTACTATAGCCCTTTCTCTAGTGCCTTTTTTAAAATTGTCACAAATTCTTGAACACTTCTTTCATTGAGAGGTGGGAGTCTATGTTTTCACTCCTTGAATAGGTACTCCAATCATTACAGTTCAGCAGGAATGAAGCTTTGGGACTTTTGAGGCTGCATACTGAAATACCTCTGACTATTTCTCTGGAATGCTTGCCCTAGAGACAGTCCCTCATGGGAACAAGCCACTCTGAGAGGCCATGCGTAGGTGTCCAGTGGACAGTCCCAGCTGGGCACAAGCCTTTGAGTCACACATGTGAATGAAGACACTCCCAGATGACCCAGCCTTCTGCTGGATTGAGTCACCCTCCTTTGAGGCTTCAGGTATTAGAGACTAGATATGCCATGACCTCAGTGCATTTGTTTGAATCCTTGGGGAAAAAAAAAGTGAGCATCATAAAGTGACTGCTACTTTATGTCACTAAGTTCCAGGAGGTTTGTTAAAGCAGCAAAACAACTGGAGCAAACTCCATCCTCTGGTCACACGAATGACCTCACAGACTAGAGTGTGCCTTTGTGGAAATATGAGTCAGCGTGGAAATCTGAATCAGTGAAGAGCAAGGACAGAAAGCTAAACTCTAATTGAGAGAACAAGAGTCATTCAGGACAAAAACTGGAGGAAGAAATGACCTAGAGGCAGAAATGAACAAGCAGAAAGTCTCTAGAAATCATAAAAAAAAAAGAGAGAGAAAGCAGAGAACTGACCATAGTTAACCTTTGACATAACCTTTGACAGGTGACTTACATCTGAGTTTCAAAAGGAAAGTAGGGGACCTTTGCATACTAATGCTTGTTATATTTTAATTGGCAGCTATGACCTAAAGTGCAGGATTTCAGCCATGGGTATCGATATCCTAGAATTGCATGTATCAGTTGACCTTGTGTCTTGATCTTGAAATCTGGGATTCTCCAACTCTTCTGTCTGGTAGTTTGTTAACATCTCCACAACTCTTTCTCCATGTCTGTGAGTGGAGATTGTAACAGTAGCTACCTTACGGGGTTAGGGTTAGGATTTAACATGAGGAGAGCACACCAAGCAGAAATGAATTCTGAGAATTAACGTTTCTGCCCGCCAGGTTCTCCTTAGGATTTCAGTGTGCCTTGCCGAGAACATGCTCCCATAAAGGACCACATTGGAGAGTGGGGAAAGTCAGGGGAAAGAACATCACTGGAGCAGAAAACATATTTGTGGAGGAAAAGCGCAGTTACAGGAA
>CAUYRH010047145.1:0-15013 GCA_963574655.1 Perodicticus potto
TACCTGTTCTAATACATGGGTAATGGTATCCCATTGTGGTTTCAACTCACAATTCACTGATGACATATGTGAGGTGTCTTTTCACATGCTATTTGTTACCTGTTTATCTTCTTTGGTGAGGTGTCTATTCAGATCTTTTGTTCCTTTTTATTTATTTATTTTGAGACAGTCTCACTGTGTTGCCCTTGGTATATTGCTGTGGCGCCACACCTCACAGCAACCTCAAACTCTTGGGCTTAAGTGATTCTCTTGCCTCAGCCTCCCAAGTCTGGGACTACAAGTGCCCGCCACCACGCCTGGCTATTTTTTGTTGCAGTTGTCATTGTTGTTTAGCAGGCCTGGGCAGGGTTCGAACCCACCAGTCTTGGTGTATGTGGCTGGTGTCGAAACCACTATGCTACGGGTGCCGAGCCCTTTCGTTCCCTTTTTAATTGAGTTGTTTATTTTCTTATTATTGAGTTTAGATATAAATCCTTTATCAGACATGTGCTTTTAAAATATTTTTTCCGGATTGGCGCCTGTGGCTCAGTGGGCTAAAGCACCAGCCACATACACCTGAGCTGGCGGGTTCTGATCCAGCCCGGGCCGCCAAACAACAATGACGGCTGCAACCAAAAAATGGCTGGGTGTTGTGGCAGGTGCCTGCAGTCCCAGATACTTGGGAGGCAGAGGCAGGAGACTCGCTTGAGTCCAGGAATTGGAGGTTGCTGTGAGCTGTGATGCCACGGCACTCTACCCAGGGTGACAGCTTGAGGCTCTGTCTCAAAACAAAAAAAAAAAAAAATATTTTTTCCCAGTTTGTGGCTTGTCTTTTCAATTCTTAATCAATTCTTTTTTCCTACTAGAATGTATAGAATGTAAAGTAGTAAATGTTTGTTAAGTACCCAAGAAGAGTAGGTCGTGTGATCACCCTACACAATCTCCAAGGGTTAACATCCCTGATAAGAGAGACTGTTGGGCACATGTCAGAGGAGTGGAGGGAAATTTTTTTATTCTCATATTTTGCATCTGATTGAGAAGAGAGGATTTGTGGTTATGAGAAGTTTCAAGCACTGATATGGTGTCAGAAGCCTTCCACTGTGACCTAGATGTGATAAGGCAAAGACAAGGGAGACTGCGCCTGGGCCGGTAACAAAATACCTTAGACTAGGTGACTTACAAACAGCAGAAATTTATTGTTCACAGTTCCAGTGGCTGGGAAGTCCATGATCAAGGCTTTTGCAGATTTCATGTCTGGTGAGGGTGCTTTCCTCACAGATGGCACCAGCCTGGTATTTTCACATGGCAGAAAAGGCCATGAGTTGGAAGAAACCAGCTGGTTCTCTTGAGTATTAAGGTCACTAATCCCACCTGTGAGGCCTCTGCTCTTCCAGTTCTTGTTTTTTTGAGACAGAGCCTCAAGCTGTCACCCTGGGTAGAGTGCCATGGCATGACAGCTCACAGCAACCTCCAATTCCTGGGCTCAAGCGAGTTTCTTGCCTCTGCCTCCCAAGTAACTGGGACTACAGGCGCCCACCACAACGCCCGGCCCATTTTTTGGTTGCAGCCCATTGTTATTTGGTGGGCCCAGGCTGGATTCGAACCCGCCAGCTCAGGTGTACGTGGCTGGCACCTTAGCTCGTTGAGCCACAGGCGCCGAGCCGAGGGCTCTGCTCTTAACTCTTAATCACTTTCATGAGTTGGAAGAAACCAGCTGGTTCCCTTGAGTCATAAGGTCACTAACCCCACCTGTGAGGGCTCTGACCTCAACTCTTAATCACCTTCTGAAAAGGTCCCCTGGTTAATGTTGTCACATTGACAACTTTCAACATAGGAATTTGGGGGTCACCTTCAGGCTGCAGCAGAAGTGCTCTGGGGACCCTGGAAAGACTGAGACCCGGGCTGATGTGCACTGTGGGTTTGCTGGCCTGGGCCAGCTCTAATGTCCAGGCCAGCTGTTCTGCAGTCCAGTTTGCTCTAAGACTTTGGGATGATGAGTTCAAGGAAGTTATTAGTTTGAAAAAGAATCCTTAAAAAACTAAAATTAAGAAAAAATGAAGCAGAAAGTAACTAACATTGAAAATAGAGAAAAGGGGAGGCGCCTGTGGCTCAAGGAGTAGGGTGCCAGCCTCATATACAGGAGGGGGCGGGTTCAAATCCAGCCCTGGCCAAAAACTGCAAGGAAAAAGAAAAAAAAAAGAAAGAAAGAAAAGAAAATAGAGAAAAGGTGCCAATCTGTGTCTAGATGTTCTGATGCACTAAATATCGATTTCCATGTCATTTTCTCATATATAGTTAGTACGTCTAAACAGTTAGATTCAAGCAATGAAAAAAAAAGTCAAAACAAAACAAAACAAAACAAAAAAAGGAGAGCTGGGCTTGTCCCGTATCTGTCTCTAGCACCCAGGCCATCTAACTAGACAGGTGAAGCTGTTCCTCACTAGCCGGCCCCACGCTTCAGGAATGGGCAGGTGTGGTCAGTAGAGAGCCAGGCTTGGGGCTGCAAGCACAGGGCAGGTGCTTCTGCTTCCCCACCATGGAAGGGGGCCATCGTGGCTTATCACAACCGTCCTGCCCAGTGAGGGTGGCCGCGACCTAGTCTTCTCAGGGTTAGTCCCTGGGGCGACCCTTCCAGTACACCCCCAAAGTCGGTCTCTGAGAGGAGATGTGTTTGCCACCCCTCAAGTCGCCTGAACCGGCTCAAAAGCTTGAGAAACTCCAAGACCTCCAGTGAATGCCCCAAGCTCAGGGCTCCGCTAGCTCCAAGATGACCGTCAGGCAGCCCCTGGGCGGCGATGGGTCACACAGAGGAGACACCGACACTCACAGGTGTCCCCTCAGCCCTGGAGCCTGGGGGAAGAGCCCCAGGCAATGCCGGGGCTGTGGCCCCTGCTGCCTCTGCTGCCCTTTCTGGGGTCCCTTCCATTTCCCACACACGGCCTGTGTGGCCTGAGCCAAGCACATCAGAGATGTCTGCTGGCCACGTGGAGGCCACAGTCTGAGAAGAAAAGCACGAGCCCTGAGGACCGTCAGGGTGTGTGAGTGGGGACTCACCAGGGTTCCTGGGTGGCTTTACGCGTCCTGCCCTTGTGAGGGGCCCGCAGCCCTGAGCTCGCCCTGAGGCCCTCGGGGAGAAGCCTGAGAACAGGATGCCTTGTCCACACGTCAACACAATCAGTCCTGATTCCATGCGGAAGCTGCACAAGCCAGAGCCCCCTCCCTCCCTTCCTTCTCTCTTTCTTAGTGGCGAGAGATGGGGAGAGCAACAGTTAAAATGGGTATACACGCCGGGCATGGAGGCTCACGCCTTTAATCCCAGCACGTGGGAGGCCCAGGCAGGTGGATTGCCTGAGCTCATGAGTTAGAGACCAGCCTGAGCTAGAGTGAGACCCGGTCTCCTAAGATAGCCAGGTGCTGTGGCAGGCACCTGTAGTCCCAGCTACCTGGGAGGCTGAGGCAAGAGAACCACTTGAACCCAAAGTTCAACTTTGCAGTGCGCTACAAGACCCATGGCACTCTGCCAAGGGGGACAAAGTGAGACTCTGTCTCAAATAAATAAATAAATGAATAAATAGAATGGATTTGAACAGTTTATGTGAGCACTATCTTCGAAAGAGGGCCCATGGCTCTGTGATGTGAGGGTTATTGTGCTACCAGGAGGCACCACATCCATTTTCCAGGTGGAAGGGACAGGTATGGAGGCGTCTTACAAGCAGGCGTAGGCTTCCAGAATGCACATTCTGTAAACGTGCTCTACCAGAGACCAGGAGGTTGGAGGGAGCAGGGGAAGGGTCAAAATTTCTAAACTTTATTATAATACATATATATTTTGAGTAAAAGTTCACAGCAACCTCAAACTCCTGGGCTCAAGCGATCCTCCTGCCTCCTCTGAGTAGCTGGGACTACAGGTGCCGCCATGACGTCCAGCTAGTTTTTCTATTTTTAGTAAAGACAGGGTCTCATTCCTGCTCAGGCTGGTCTCAAACTCTTGAGCTCAGTCAATCCTCCCACCTCAGCCTCCCAGAGTGCTAGAGTTACAGGCAGTGAGCCACCATACCCAGCTGAGATTTTAAAACTTTACTATTTCCATTGTCAACACAATAGTGACAGTGATGGTGGGAGTGGTGTGGTTCAGTTGGTGGCAGAATGGGGGAGGGTGGAGTCTGTGAGTGCTGGGGGTGAGGCAGCACAGAGAAAGCACAAAGCTAGCACTGTTCTGGAATGTTCTGGTACATGAGCCAGAGACACAATGTCTGTGTGAATGGCACTGACTGACAAAAACCCACAGATCCAGTGCTTGGAACCCAGGAAGCCAGCTGGGCAGGGGGGTGTTGGTGCTGGGCTGCAGCCAGGAGGCTGGTGAGGCTTCCAGGAGGCCTATTGGCCTTTTGCATGATGGAGCTGGTCAGTCCTGCTGGCCTCTTGACTGAGGGTGCCCCAGAACCTCTTTGTTGGAACTGGCAATGCAGGTGGTGATGCAACTGTTTTTTTTTTTAATCCTGAGGAATTACATTTGAATCAAAATAAAAACCTAGATTCCGGGTGTCAAGGAGTGGGAACCGAACCATCACACATGAACAGCACTTAGTTTAAGCAGGGTTCGTGCATTTATTTCCTTCAACAACTGAAGGGGCACCTGGGAGCAGGGGAGGGTGTTTGTGGAGGGCGTGTGGCCCCTGTCTGGGACCGACCAGCTTTGCTCATGGCTATGGCTGCCGCTCCATCTCCAGCCGGGGCTTCCGCCTTCTCCAGGGCAGGGGTCCCTCACGGTCAGCATGTGGTCAGCCACAGCCTGCTCAGGACACCCCGGGGAGGTGCAGGGCGTCACCAACACTCATGCCACCTGGCCGCCAGGACCCAGCTGGACGGGGAGGCTGGGCCTGCTGGCTGGCCTGGCAGGCTGACGGGGTGCGGTTGCCTTCTCTATATTGGTTGTACCCCAGATTACACCATGACACACTAATGTCTGCCATAATTTTTCTTCTGCATAGCTCAAAACATGGTTTTGACTTCGGGGCACAATTATTTAGAGCCTTTAACGGAGATGACCTGTTGGTAATGGGGTAGACATGTTTACTACTTTACTTTGGAGAAAAACTTGTTGACAAGCAAAGGCCCACTTTTGGTGGAAAAGCTCATTTACCAGTCCCAAGCACAGCAGACAGATTTTTATTCATGCTGTTAAAATGTAGGCTGAGGCATCTTTTCTGAAAGTCCATTTTGCACGCGCCAGACGAGACAGTGGTTACTGTCAGCACCTGTTATTTGCTTCAGTGGGTATTTAGGGGAGTTTGCACTTTTCAATAACCGGGCTTGTCGTCCTAATAGCAGAGGACTGCTGCTTTCTTTTGGGAGCATTCCAAAGGAAAAATAAACTACAAAAAAAAAAAAAAGTGTGAAAGAATAATGGAGATCTCGCTGTATTGGCTACTCACAGCTTGGGTTTGAATTTTCTGGACGCTGCACTCTATGAGGATGGGGGACGTTTTCTCTTGTTCACAGTCGTATTTCAATTCTGAGAACAGAGTGGTATATGAAAGGTGCTAAGTACACATTTATTGAATGCAGGAATGGATTAACAAACAGAAGAAAGGGGGAATGGGTTTTTAAACAATTTGTCACCCCAAACTCTGAATCAAAAAGTTTAAAGTACTATAAAGAGTTAAAGTTTTACTAAAAAACTTCTTGCCTTTGAGATAAGAAAAGGGCAAGTACACATAAGAAAAAAAAATACTTTAGAAGCTTTAGTTTTGGTTACCCAAGTGGATTCATATAAAGTGGGGTCTCCTGGCTTCTCATCCCAGGATCCAGGGGTCTGGCCCAGCAGCTAGAGGTGGGGGCACCTATGAGCCACCTGCCTGCCCATATGCCAGAGGCAGCCTCTTGTCCCACGCTGGCCCAGGAACGCTGTGTCCTGCCAGTCACCTTGGGGAAACCGACCTCCCTTCTGTGTGTCTCAGGTTTATCTAGATTAAACAGAGTGGGCAGGGGTGTGGGGATCAGGGGAATAATGCTTGGTTTTTAAATTCAGGAGTTAGCAGGGAGCCCGGAGTCAGGGATAAGTGCCTGGCAATGCCAGGCTTCCCTCTCAGAGGCTGAGGTGGGAGCTGAGGTGGCACCGTGGGGGAAGAGGCAGGGTTCTGTGAGCGGGAGGTTGGCGCTGTGGCCCGGCCAGGGGAGGCAGGGAGCAGAATCGCTGTCACCCTTCCACAGCTTCCAGAGCTCTGTCACGTTGCTGTTTACTGAATGGCCTGGGGCCCAGTTTTTACTTTACATCTTTGGTATTTACCTAGATAGAGCTGAAGCACATTCTTCTTAGTAAAGTTGATCTATGTACAAATGACTTAATAAACAAAAAAGAATGGAAAAGCAAGTATTCAATGTACTCAATACTCACACAAAGCTAGAAGGCCATTTAATTCACAGCACACATAAGAGAAAAGCTGGATTTAATCTAAACTGAGGGAAAGGAGGCAGGGAGGAATGGGGGAGGGGTGGGGGAGGGGTTGGTGTGACCCCGCTTGGCACAGTGTGAGGGTATATGGGACACCTCCTAGGTGGGGGACACAACCATAGAGGGACTTCACCTGATAAATGCAAACATTGTAACCCGGCTGTCTGTACCTCACATTGACCTGAAATTAAAAAAAAAAAAACAAAAACGGCAGCGCCCGTGGCTCAGTGAGGAGGGTGCCGGCCCCATAGACCGAGGGTGGCGGGTTCAGGCCCAGCCCCGGCCAAACTGCAACAAAAAAATAGCCAGGCATTGTGGTGGGCGCATATGGTCCCAGCTGCTCGGGAGGCTGAGGCAAGAGAATCGCTTGGGCCCGGGAGCTGGAGGTTACTGTGAGCTGTGATGCCACAGCACTCTACCCAGGGCGACAGAGTGAGACTCTGTCTCAAAAAACAAACAAAAGATCCTATATTCCAAAGCAATAAAAAAATTGAAATAAAATCTAGTCTATTGTCCAGATTGAAATAGTTTCTCAACAATTATGTGCTGAAGGAAGAATTGCAAAAAGCAGCTCAGCTTAGCCCAGCAGTAGTCAGCCAAGTGCAGCAGAAAGAGCTCTGCCCTGACATTCAGTGGTCTGGGGTTTCTTGCTCAGGAACATGGGGCTTATGACCTTACACCAATTCTATGATTATTGATTCATTTATCAAATGTTTTCTGAATAAATTTTATGGTCAAAATATGGCAACTCTTAAAAAAGAAAGTCTTTGTGCCTTTGTTTCCCAATCTGTGAAACAGAAATAATCAATGCACGTCAAGTTGTAGCGACATGAAGCAAAGTACATAAATACACGTTCTTCAGGTGTACACTGTCAAGCTTCACTTCACCGTGGGGAGCCTGTTCTGAGGAATGTGGCTGCAGGTGATTCCGGCACAGACTCACGCCAACTGACGGCGCAGCCCGGGGAGCTGGTCTGCCGCTCCCGGACTGCACACCTGAGCGGCCGCTCACAGGTCAGTGTACACCAAGTATGTGGGCACTGGGACTCAGTGGAAAGTATTTGTGTGTCTAATAGAACCCAACATAGAAAAGGTACAGTAAAAACACACTCTAAGAGATTCAAAATGGCACACCTGTATAGGGCACGTCCGTGAACAGAGAAGTGTGGGACGGGGCGTCGCTCTGGGGAGTCTGTGAGTGGGTGGTGAGCCAGTAGGGAGGCCTGGGCTGTCATGCGCACTGC
The DNA here is from genome assembly GCA_963574655.1 of Perodicticus potto. NCBI lineage: Eukaryota > Metazoa > Chordata > Mammalia > Primates > Lorisidae > Perodicticus > Perodicticus potto. The sequence goes on from CAUYRH010047145.1 coordinate 7,678, forward strand.
TGGAGACTTTACATTGTCTAAGCAATGTATAAACACCAACATTATACAAATGAATCAAATGAATGAATGAAATGAATGAAAGTGTATTGAGTACATTGAACACTTGCTTTTCCATTCTTGTGATACTTTACTAAGAAGAATATGCTTCAGCTCTATCTAGGTAAATACAAAAGATGTAAAGTAAAAACTGGGCCCCAGGCCATACATTGGGAATGAATTCATTTGATAAGGGAATCAATAATCATAGAATTGGTGTAAGGTCATAAGTCCCATGTTCCTGAGCAAGAAACCCCAGATCACTGAGTGTCAGAGCAGAGCTCTTTCTGCTGCACTTGGCTGACTACTGCTGGACTGAGTTGACCTGCTTTTTGCAATTCTTCCTTCAGCACATAATTATTGAGAAACTATTTCAATCCCGACAATATACTACACTATATGCTTACACTAAATTGCTGAAAAAAAGAATTCTTTTTTCACATACTATAATATTTTTACTTCATAAACTTTTAAAGTTTGTAACTTTTGGACTCTTATAATAACACTTGGCTTACAAGACAAATACATGGAATGGCTGTACAGAAGTATTTTCTTCTTTTTTCACTTATTATAACTAAGGCATTATCACACACATGGCCTAGGCCTGCATGGGGTCAGGATCATCAATGTCACTGTCTCCTGCGTCCACATCCTGCCTTCTGGGAAGGTCTTCAGGGGACATGGCACCCGTGGGGCTGTCACCTCCTGGGCTGAGGAGTTAGGCTAGGTTGTAGAGATTTGAATAAGGATGTTGTAGGTAGCATCAAGTCTGAGGGTGAGGTGTCAGCACCACACTGCACTTCTGTCATGTGGGTCCCCCAGCATGGTGCCTCCCATGGGTAGCGCCATCAGGCAGAAAGGTTTCCAGGAGGAGAGGTGATGTTAGGGGGCGGGTTGGATGGGGGTCTTGTTTTCTTACCAGGAAAGCGTCCTGCCCCTGAAGGGTCTAAGCAGTAGAGTTGCTCAGTCAGACCATGGATCGTGTGGGAACGGGGCAGGGCTGGGGCTGAAGACGCAGGCAGTCTACAGGAAACCACGCCGAGGCCCAGACAGGGCTGCACCAGAGCCCAGGAGGGACGTCATCTGGCCTGCGGAGCCCTGAGTACCAATACGGGTTCCGACTTGGATGGATCACCTCAAGCTAAGAAGCGTCTGCCCAGCAAAGAAATCAATCAGCAAGGTGAAGAGGCAAGTCACAGAAGGGAGACGATATCTCAAACTACCCATCTGACAAGGGGCCACTCAGAAGAGACAGGAGCTCAGACAACTCAGGAGCAAAGAGCCAAATAGTCTGGACTGAAAAATTGGCAAAAGATTTAAGTAGACGTTTCTCAGAAGCAGGTATACAAATGGGCGACAGGTCTGTGAAAACATGCTCAACCTCACTAACTATGAGAGAAATGCAAATTAAAGCCACAGCGAGACATCACCGCACAAGTTAACATGGCTTTTATCGAAAAGACAGGCCATAACAGATGCTGGGAGGGTGTGGAGCGAGGGGAACCTTCCTACACTGCTGCTGGGAATGTAGATTAGCACAGCCACTCTGGGGAACAGCATGGAGGTGCCTTAAAAAATAAAAAATATATATTCAAAGGAAAGGAAGCAGCACTATTCACAATAGTCACGGCAGGGAATCAGCCTAAGTGTCCGTCATGGGATAAATGGATAAAGAAAATGCGGTGTATACACAATGGAATGGTTTCCAGCCACAAAAGCAAAGATCTTCCTGTCATTTATAACAACATGGATGGAACCGGAGAACATTACGCTAAGTGAAATAAGCCAGGAACAGAAAGGCAAATATCATATGTTCTCATTCATTGCGTTTGTGTGAGCTAAAAAAAAAAATAAAATTGAACTTATGGAGAGAGAGAGTACAACCATGGCTATCACACGCTGGGAAGGGGGGCAGAGAGAGGGGAATAACGTGGGATGGTTAATGAGGGCAAAAATCCAGTTAGAGAGAAGGGTAGCAGACGTGGGTGACTGTAGTTAACAATAATTTACTTTGTATTTCAGAGTAACTAAAAGAGTAGAATTGGGATATTCCTCAAAGAGACAAATGGTAAATAGTAAGGGTGGTGTGGGATATCCCAGGTACCCTGATTTAATCCTAACACGTTGTATGCTTATATCAAAATAGCACATGTACCCTGTAAATATGTGAAATTATTATGTATTCATAAAAATTAAAAATCAAAAAATGAATCTTGCAAGACCATTTGCTCACTTCAGCTTTCAGTATGGGCCAGGCTGGCTGCTGCCCTGGCAGATGATGGCGGGAGAGTTAACAGACCTGCCGCCCGCCTACTCGGACACAGGCACCTTGGCTTTGGCATCTTGTGGGGTGTGGTTAGGGTTAGGGTAGGGTTATGAGCCTGCCCAGGCTGGAGTGGAGGATGCAGGGCCTAGCGAGAATGCAAATGCCAGGCTGGGCAGGACCTGCCTAGGCGGACTGTCACAGTCTCTGCTGGGACCTGAATTTAAGTGTCCTGTAAGCTTGGGCCCACGGAGGCCCAGTGACACAGATCCAAGCACATGCTGGTCTTTTCTTTCTTGCCTCTAAAACACATTTTCAGAATGGAAATTCTTATTGGTCAGGAGGCAATGCTGCTGGCCTGTTACACAGGACTCCAAGGGAAGCTAGAACAACACCCAGTCTGGGTGCATTAGAAATTTAATTAATTTGCAAAAGAGCATTTCAATTGCTTGCTCCCTCATGTGAATGAAACTCATATGATTTCCAATCTGTTTCTATGGTTTCCTTCCTCTGTTCAGACACATTAATTAGCCTGTCAGTTCATTACGGATTTTGGTGTCTTCCCTCCCACCCCCCGCTTCAAACTTAAGCCCATGTTAATTCAGCTTTTATTTCAACAGTGTTTAAAAATAGAGCAAAATTATTTTGACTAGTGCACAATCAGGCCTCTGAATGTTTAAGAAGTTGCCACGGTAGTGTAGATTTTCTTTGCTTTTCTCTTGCCTGGCAGGAGATATGGCTGTGATCTCCTGTCTAACCTTGCCGCCAGGCGAGTCGGCCTCAGTCTTCTCCATAACGTTCAGTTTGACTCCACGCCTTTAGCTTTTTGGCTTGGCAGACAATTGCAAACTCTAAAAAAATCATCAGAATTTTAACCCTCCTCAGGGTTGGCCTCCGCAAATGTACTCATGGACAGAATGATTAGTTAGGCCATTTTTAGTTAGTTGTTGAAAAGTACAAAAGCCCTAGATTCCCTCATAATAGGACATTGGGGGCCATCGTTTAACACCACTCCAAAGAGCTGGTGTTTTTGATCTGTGTGCTCTTTTTAGAGCCACCCAGCCCACCGTTTGCATGACGGCAGGGGGCACAGTGAGTGCTCCCACCAGGGACTTTGGCCTCCAAGTCTCTGGCTGCCTACTTCGTTTAACTCCCAGAATGGAGGTGCTCAAACCTGGCTATGCTTTTGGATTACCTGGGGGAAATTTTATTTTTTTTAATAGTATAAAGTCTTCCTCTGTCACCCAGAGCGGAATGCAGTGGCACCATCGTAGCTCACTGTAATGTCAAACTTCTGGGCTCACGTGGTCACGCTGCCTCAGCTTCCAGAGTAGCTGGGACTATAAGCACCAGCCATCACACACAGATAATTTTTTATTTTTTGTAGAGATGGAATCTAGTATGTTGCTGGTCTCCAACTCCTGGCCTCAAGCTCTCCTCCCACCTTGGCCCCTCAAAGTGCCGGGATTACAGACGTGAGTCACCACACCCAGCCTGGTGGAACTTTTGGCAACTTATGAAACCTGGGCCCCCTCCCAGCCCAGTGGAATCAGAATCTGAAGATGGGGTCTAGATGTTAGTAATTTTAATAGTTAGTGGGCAGCTGGGTTTGGGGAGCACCAACTGCTCACAGGCGTGGTAAAGAGGGCGCTGTGGGTGAAACTGCACCCCCACACACACACGCAGAGGCCCTCACCCCTCACACCTACTCGTGCCCTTATTAGAAGACAGGCTCTTTGCATCCGCAGTCAGATTAAGATGAGGCCACTGGGGTTGGCCATAATCCAGAAAAACTGGTGTCCCTGTGAAAAGGGACATTCGGGGACAGCACGTGCAGGAAAGACGAAGATGAAGGTGGAGGTCAGGGTGATGTTCCTACAAACCCAGGAACACAAAGGGCTGCTGGCAAACCGCCCACGGCCAGGGGAGGGGACGGACTCTCCCGCACAGCCCGCAGGGGGCCCCTGCCCACAGCTTCACCTTGGATTTCTGGCTTTCGGACTGTAAGACCACACATTCTTTAATCCTAACCCACCCAATTTGTGGTACTTGGGTATGGCAGCTCTGGGAAACCAACGCCAGGAGTTATTACCCCGTGTGGAGATGAGCGCTGGGAGCTGCTTTGTGATCACCGGGTGGTGTCCCCGCGCCAGGCCTCTCCAGCCAGTGTCCCAGGTGCACCAGCCTACCCACTGCTGTCCACTCTGCCCCCCATCTGTCCACTCTGCACTCCATCTGTTGTCTGTCTCTGGAGCTAGGTCTTCACCTGCTCCCTGGGAAGGTACTCAGGGTCCCCACGGGCCGGCCCCATTAAACAGCCTCTTCCTATTCCTGGAACCAGCAAGGGCTGAGCCTTGGCTTACCTAAAAATGCCTGGGGTTCTCCCCCTGGTGCTAAAGGTAGGAGCTGGGTCTGGGGTCTGGATGTGGACCTTCCCCAGATCTACTCTGCTGGCTGTTGCCTGCTGATCCCTGGCCGTAAGCCCATTTCACAGGTCTGAATATTACAACATTCCTCCTGGTGAAACAAACATTTCTAGTGACCGTTATAGCAAGATGCAGCCTGTGGAGTGTGTATGTGTGGACGAAGTGCAGGATGAAACATTAGCCCTTCCTACTGAGTGTTCACTGTACCGCTAAGAATTATCAGAATGACGGGGAAGGACCAGAAAATCCTAAGCACAAGAAAAGAAGGTATTCTAGATTCTGTTTATCAGAACATACAAGTAGGAACTAGAAAAGGCAGTTTGCCCTCCAGATGCCCACGGCACAGATCTGGAAGGAAGGAACGCAGATCCTGAACTTGTCACTTCTTCGTTACCCTTGTCAGCTCTTCCCCCCTGCCGTCCCCGGCCCTTCTCAGCCGGTGTGACCAGGGCGGGCCCTTGTGAGCTTGAAAGCCAGTGCTGCCCAGCTCAGTGAAGACAGGGAGAATTTCTCCCCTCGAGTGAGGGAGGCCTGGGGTTAATCATGCTACTGGGAACCTGAGAGTGTTCTCTGAATGCCCAGGCTCCCCCTGCCCCCCGAAGGTGGTGGGGGTGGAGGTGACAGACACGGGCCAGGTCGCAGGTCTCTTACTGGCTATGAGACCTTGGGCTGCTTTGTCACTTCTCCAAGCCTCCAATTCCTCATCTGTAAAACCAGGGTTTTAGAGACCAACCCCGTAAGGTTGCTGTGAGGCTCAGGGGAGATCACACAGAAAGAACATGGCATAGGATGGGTCCTCAACCCCCACTGGCCGGCGCTATCTTTAAAACCTGCCCTCCCCCTCTGGGTGCCTTCCCCGCCCCCATTCCTAGGATTTCTGCTGCTTCTCCCGCAGGAACATCACCTCGTCACCCCCACCCGAGGACAGTGACCAGACCTGGATTCTGGCTCTGCTTGGTCTCCATGATGCCCATTTAGCTGGTCAGGATGGTTGTTGTGTGTGCCACCTTGCCTGGGCCACAGGATGGGGTACTGAGCGAAGCAGTGTCCCCCCACCCCCAGGGTGTGTGCCTCAGTTCAGGCGCCGAGGGCCGGGGTGGAACAGAAAGCTGGAGGAAGGTCGAATTCGCTCTCTACCTGCTCGGACGTGGGTCTTCTCCTGCCCTTGGTGCTCCTGTCTTGGACCTTTAGATTGGGACTGAAATCTATGCCATCGAGGTCTCCAGCTTGCAGACAGGTCATGGGACTTCTCAGCGTCAATACTTACATAGTGAATCTCCCTCAACAATACATGTGTGACTATATATGTGCATATATATTTATCTCCTGTTGGTTTGTTTCTCTGGAACCCCTAGACACGCTTTGCATGTGCTTGGGGCCCTGTCTGCATTCGGACAGGCGCAGAGAGCCACCGTGTTATTTCCGTGTCACGTTAGGTCTTGCTCCTGCCCACACATTCCCCCACCCCCAGCCCAGAAGAATGACACTGGCAGATGATGCCCGGTCCCCCACCCTCCCTGGTTAGGGCAGACTCTGGCCCAGACTCCCCAGGCCAGCTGCTGCAGTCTGAACGTGGAACCACATCTGGGTCAGGACGTCAGCACGTGATCAACCTTGGGACTTCAGGGGAACAGACTACGCACCTATTTTACATTTTGAATCATCTTGTAGATATTATTTTAAAATTTTCTGTAGAAAATGAAATAGAAAGCAAAAACTATCATGTTATAGATACCTAAAATGCATATAAACCCGCATGGGTCTCTTGGTGCTGTTCTAGGTAAAACGTGGCATTGCAAAGTGAAGAGGACAGATCCCTTCAGTGTGTGTGCTGGGCTGGACCCCGGCCTGATGGGGGGCCTGAGTTCCTGCTTCCACCAGACTGGGTGTCTTGTGACCTGTGGTCCCAACACAGAGCCAGGTTTCTGGCAGGTGCAGGAACTCGGCAAATGTGGGGCAAATGTAGGGAGCGGGTCCTGTGACGCCCTTCACTGCTGCACACACGGCCCTTGTCCAGTGATGCCCCTCACTGCTGCACACGTGCCCCTTGTCCTGTGATGCCCCTCACTGCTGCTGTACACATGGCCCTTGTCCTATGACACCCCTCACTGCTGCTGCACACGTGGCCCTTGTCCTGTGATGCCCCTCACTGCTGCTGCACACGTGGCCCTTGTCCTGTGACGCCCCTCACTGCTGCTGCACACGTGGCCCTTGTCCTGTGATGCCCCTCACTGCTGCACACATGGCCCTTGCTGGCCACCTACTAGGAACCCTGAGTCTCTTGCTGGACGTGTAGCCGTGCTACATGCACGGTTTTGTTTCATCCTCTCAATAGCCCTGTGAAGAAGACATTCTTTCCCTTATTAGGCCAATGAGCCCCCTGAGACTCAAGTGGAAAAATTTGCTTCATTCACACGGCTAACCATAGTCAGAATCAGAAATCCGTTACTTAGCTGTTTTATTTTTATTTAAGTTTGGCAGAAGTTAAATGACACCCATCCCACCTATACACTCACCACCTGAGGGCAGGGGTCAAGTATAATGTTTCTTTGAAATTGCCACAGTGCCAAGAGAGACTGATAAATAATTGTTGACTGATCCCCATAAAAGG
>CAUYRH010047149.1:0-13822 GCA_963574655.1 Perodicticus potto
ACAGGCGCCCGCCACAATGCCCGGCCATTTTTTGGTTGCAGCCGTCATTGTTGTTTGGTGGGCCCGGGCTGGATTCGAACCCACCAGCTCAGGTGTACATGGCTGGCACCTTAGCTGCTTGAGCCACAGTCGCCAAGCCTCTCTCTCTTTTTTTTTTTAATTGAGACACAGTCTCACTCTGTCACCCTGGTAGAGTGCTATGGCGTCACAGCTTATGGCAACCTCAAACTCTTGGGCTTAAGTGATCCTCTTGCCTCAGCCTCCCAAGTAGCTGGGATTACAGGCACTGGCCACAATACCTGGCTATTTTTAGCAACAGGTCTCACTCTTGCTGGGGCTGGTCTTGAACTCCTGAGCTCAAGGCAATCCACCCACTTCGTCCTCCCAGAGTGCTAGGATGACAGGCGTGAGCCAGCCCTCTTCTCATGCCTTTATAAAAGCCTCAGTACCCCTGTGTACTGATCTCAGCTAGGTGTAGGAGGAAGACAGATAGAACGGGCTCACATTTAATAGTTTGTAAACTAGGAGGTTGGAAGCAGGTGTTCCACCCAAGTTGTCCCCAGATCAGCCCTCCCCTCCCCCCAGTGCTCAGCTTAAATTAAACATCTAGGTCAAAGTCTGAGTCCAGACTTAGCAAGGTGAGGAGGGCCAGCCAGCAGGTTCCAGGGAAGAAGGACCATTTACTGAACCCACTAACCTCCCAAGAGAACTCCAACTCCAGTAATACCAGCAGGAAAAAACAATGCTGGTTTTGCAACAACTACTGTGGTGCCTCTAGGGAAGAATCTTCTCTTTAGTTGCTGACAATCTAATTCTCTATAAATTGTTGCATAAGTCGCAGGGGACAAGTATGATGGTTCTTCCTGAGCCACTAGGTGAACTGTGCACCTGACCAGTTGTATCTGATGTTTATAGGCCTTGTCACCAACTCTCTGTCAATCAGAGTCACATCAAGTGGGCACCAAAGTCTTCCGCTTCTTCAGAGTATATGCTGGTTTCAGGAACTGTGATCAAAATGTAACCTGAAACTTCATGAGAAGAGAACATAGGCAGGAGTGCTTGCACACGGCCAAACATGTTGCAATTTGCCCTGTCAACTTCACTGAGAAACTCATCCCAGGAGATTATGACAAACTGTCTTTTCTTAGTTTGTCCAGGGATTCTCTCTTGCCTGCTCTGAAGCCTGGTCCACTTGTGCAGTACTCATTGAATGGTGTGGGAGAAGTGTCTATACCTCTCCCAATCCTGTCTGTTTAGGAGACATGGTTTTTAATTTAGTAAGAGTAAATTGATTCTACGATATGCTGTGATGATGAATAAACCCCAGCACGCAAGTGCTTCCACACAATCAAGGTTCATTGTTTTGCCCCTTCCTTCCTTCCTTCCGACAGTGTCTTGCTCTCTTGCCTGGGGCCGGAATGCAGGGGCATCATCATAGCTCACAGCAACCTTAAACTCCTGGGCCCAAGAAATCCTCCTGCCTCAGCCTCCTGAGCAACTGGGACTACAGGTGTATACCACCATGCCCAGCTAATTTTTCTACTTTTTTTGTAGAGATGGGGTCTCACTTAGTTGCTCAGGCTAGTCATGAACTCCTGGTCTCAAGACATCCTTCTGCCTCAGCCTTCCCAACCCTGGGATGCCAGGCGTGAGCCATGGTGCCCAGCCTCTTTACTCACAAATTTCTAATGAGTGTTGACCCACTCTGCAGGACAGCATCCCCCGTGAAGATTGAAGGATCACATCACTGTAACCTAGAGCTGGGAGAGAGGCTGGGAGTGTGGGAGGCCATGCCACAGCCCCTCGGCCACCTCTGGTCTCAGCCATAGCTTCAGCAGACGGCCGCTCTATGTGCGCCCAGATATCATTCTCATGATAGCATCCTCCCAGAGTAAGGCAGCCGGCCCTTCAGCTTCCTACTTCTGGCTCTTCGTTATTCTAGGACCTTACTCAGGCCACAGGCAGGCATCCCGTCTTAGTCCACTGTGTGCTGCTATCACAGATCGCCACAGACTGGCTAATGTATAAACAGTAGAAGTCTGTTTAGCTCATGGCTCTGGAGACTGGGAAGTCCAAGGTTGAAGGACACATTTGGGGAGGTCCGCCTTACTGTGTCTTAACCTGGCAAGTAGACGTCACACGGTCAGACAGTGCAGACAGGGCGCAGAGAAGGGGGCTGAACTCTCCCTTATAGGAAGCCCCTCCTGAGACAACAGACTCACTGTCAGTAACAGTTTTCATTCATTTGACAGAGCCTCAGAGCCTCAGCCTGCCTCCATGACCTAATCATCCCTTCAGGGTCCCACCTCTCAAAATTTTGCATGGTGGACAAATAGGAACTCCCCAAACAGGAACTCTGGGGGCCCATTCAAACTACTGCACGCCCTCAGAAGTGCAGGGGATTTTATGTTTCTCTTGGCTGCTTTTAACATCTAGGACAGTGATTTTCAACCTGTGTGCTATAGAGGATCTTAGATGTGCCATTAAATTTTTTTTTTTAGAGGCTCGGCGCCTGTGGCTCAACGGGCTAAGGTGCCAGCCACGTACACCTGAGCTGGCGGGTTCGAATCCAGCTTGGGCCCACCAAACAACAATGACGGCTGCAGCAACAACAACAAAAAATGGCCGGGCGTTGTGGCCGGCGCCTGTAGTCCCAGCTACTTGGGAGGCGGAGGCAGGAGACTCGCTTGAGCCCAGGAATTGGGGGTTGCTGTGAGCTGTGATGCCACAGCACTCTATCCAGGGTGACAGCTTGAGGCTCTGTCTCTAAATAAATAAATAAATAAATAAAAATAAAAAAGTAAAATCCTGGGCGGCGCCTGTGGCTCAAAGGGGTAGGGCACTGGCCCCATATACCAGAGATGGCGGGTTCAATTCCATCCCCGGCCAAAAACTGCAAAAAAAAGAAAAAGTAAAATCTTGGCCGGGCACGGTGGCTCACACCCGTAATCTCAGCACTCTGGGAGGCCCAGGCGGGTGGACTGCCTGACCTCAACAGTTTGAGGCCAACGTGGGCAAAAGGGGAGACCCCGTTTCTAGTAAAAATAGAAGAAAACAGAGGCAAGAGGACTGCTTGAGCCCAAGTTGGAGGTTGCTGTGAGCTATGTCACCATGGCACTCTATCCAGGGTGACAGCTTGAGATTCTCAAAAATAAATAAATACATAAAATAAAATAAAAATACAAAAAGTAAAATCCTTCCCAATGAATGGCAATTTCCCTCCCTTTCTGATATTGCTGTATTTACCAAGTTTCTGCATAAAACATGAAATATATTTCTAAGCAGAAGATAAAATCATGTTATATTTAAAAGATCCCCCATCCTGTAATATACTAAAGACACATTATCATATTTTTTTCTAAACCAACCAAAACACTCACGCCTGTATTATCAGAGGCATTTATACCTTGCTAGCAAGCAAAATGGCAGGCATTTGCTTTCCGAGCTACATAAATAACAGAGATGAATGATAAGAATTTTCTTTCAAAATGTTTTAGAAAATTGAAAGTCTTTTTCTATTTAAGGAGGAACATACAACTTCAAGAAATATAACCCAAAACTATTCATTCTCTTCTATGGATTCTCATCAGAGGAACACCTTAATTTACCTACTTTTTTTTGTTTTTTGAGACAGGATTCCACTCTTGTCACCCTGCGTAGAGTAACGTGGAGTCATCATAGCTCAAAACCACCTCAGACTCTTGAGCTCAAGGGATCCTCCTGCCTCAGCCTCCCATCTAGTAGCTGGGACTAGAGGTGCCCACCACCATGCCTAGTTAGTTTTTCTATTTTTTGGAGAGACTGTGTCTCACTCTTGTTCAGGCTGGTAACCTCAAGTGATCCTCCTGTTTGACTTCCCAGAGTGCTACGATTACAGTCTTGAGCCAAAGCACCTGGCCTGCTTTACCTACTTTTTGAAAACTCAAAGAAAACAACTCTCCTTAAATACTATAATTACTTTTTTTTGTTTGTTTTGAGACAGAGTCTCACTATGTTGCCCTCGGTAGCGTGCCATTGCATCACAGCTCACAGCAACCTCTAACTCTTGGGCTTAAGTGATTCTGTTCCCTTAGCTGGGATTATAGGTGCCCGCAACAACTCCTGGCTATTTTTTTTGTTGTAGTTGTCATTGTTGTTTGGCAGGCCTGGGCCGGATTAGAACCCTGGTGTCTGTGGCTGGCGCCCTAGCCGCTGAGCTACAGGCGCCAAGCCTCTCCTCAAACATTATTAAAACCTCATAATTGATTTATTCTAATTTGAGATAAAACTCAAAGAAAACAAAGCTCAGAACTAGATTCTGCATATAAACTGGCATTTTTGTATTGTTAGAAGGAGGGTGGCCTGTAATCCCAGCATTTTGGGAGCCTGAGGTAGAGACCAGGCTGGGCAACACTGCAAGATCCTATCTCAAAAATTTTTTTTTAAATAGGAGGAGGGCAAACTGGGACAATGTTAGAACCTGTGCATACATATGCTTATTTATAATCAGGGGGAAATCAGCAGGTTACTAAGGAAACTAAAGTACTTTTGGTTTATTTATTTCTATCTCACATGCTAGGCAAATGTGCAGGCACTGGGCATGTATCACAGAGATAGGATTACCTTTTCACGGAAGCAGAGTTTATGTAAGTGCTGAACCAAGCCTTCATTTAATGACATATTCACATTTAATTACAGTTCCATGCCTTTCAAGCCAAGCATACTGTACTTCCATCTTATACTTATGGAGGACTTCTTGAATAATATCCCCAAAGCACAGGCAATGAAAGAAAAATCAGATAAACTGGATCACATCAACCTAAAAAGCTTCTACCCAGGTAAGGAAATAATGAACATAGTGAAGAGACAACCCACAGAATCGGAGAAAATATTTGCAAACTACCCGTTTGGAAAGAGATGAATAATTAAAATATATGAGGAGGTCTAACAACTCAAGAGTAAAAAGTCAAATAATCCTGTTAAAAAATTGAGCAAAGGATCTGAACAGACATTTCTCAAGACTTACAAATAGTCAAGAGGTATACGAAAAAATGTTCAATGTCATTAGTTGTCAGAAAAATTCAAATCAAAACTATGGTGAGGTATTGTCTCACCCCAGTGAGGGTGTGGTGAAAGGAGAACCTCCTACCCTCATGGAAATATAAATTAGTAGGAGACTATGAAGGACAGCATGGAGATTCCTCAGAAAACTAAAGATAGAACTACCATATGACCCAGGAATCCCAGAGTAAATCAGTATATCAAAAAGGTATCTGGGGGCGGTGCCTGTGGCTCAAAGGAGTATGGCGCCAGCCCTATATACCGGAGGTGATGGGTTCAAATCCGGCCCCAGCCAAAAACTGCAAAAAATAAAAATAAATAAATAAATAATTAAAAGGCATCTGCACCCCTATGTTTAATGCAACACTATTCACAAAAGCCAAAATTTGGAATCAGCCTAAGTGTCCATTAGGGAATGAATGGATAAACAAATTGTGGTACATATACACAATAGAATATTATACAACCACAAAAGAGAATAAAATCCTGCCATTTGCACCAACATGGATGACATGGAAAACACTACATTAAATGAAATAAGCCAAGCACAGAAAGACAAAACTGCCATGTTCTCACTCATGTGTAGGAGCTAAATATTAAAAATGATGGCTCTCATGGAGATAGAGAGCAGAATGACGGTGACCAGAGGCTGCGAAGAGTAGCTGGGGGCTGCATAAACAGGATGCTAAATGGGTGGAAAAACAGAGTTAGAGGGAATGAGCAATATTTGATAACACAACAAAGTGACTATAATTAATGATGCTAGGGTATGCTTTAAAATAACTAAAAGAGTAGAACTGAAATGTTCCTAACACAAAGAAATGACAAATGAGGCGATGGGTATCACAATTACCCCGATTTGCTTAATTCACATTGTATGCCTGTAATGAAGCATCACATGTATGTACCCATAATAATTAAAAATTAAAAACTAAAAAAAAGGAGATGATTCATAGTTGTGCTTACACCATATAATACTTCAAAATGTATTAATAGTCAATTAAAATCTTCAAATTACAATGAATAGCTCCTGGAACCACAACTCTAAACAGTGCTTGTAACATCAAAACTCCAAGTCACTGATACATTAAAAAAAAAGATAAATAAACATATATATACACATATATCTACATATTAATTTCATTTTAGAGGCAGGGTCTCACTCTATCACCCAGGCTGGAGTGCAGTGATGCAATCACAGCCCACTGCAGCCTGGAACTCGTAGGCTCAGCCATCTTCTTGTCTCAGCCTCCCCAGGACTACAGGTGTGATCACCATGCTTGCTGGTCTCACTGTCTGGTCTCGAACTCCTCCCATGAAGGAATCCTTCCACCTTGGCTTCCCAAAGTGTTGGGAGGAGAGGCGTGAGCCACAGCGCCTTGCCAATACTTAGAGCAATGAACACACGACAAAATCTGAATGCTTTCTCGTTGCCAGGGGTCCAACACCTGAATTCAGCCTTTGTCACAAATCACGACAGTCTCAGCATTTACTAATCCTGAGCAGAGATGTGGGCTGATTACAACACACCAGCACCACAGGCACATCTGTACTAGTGGGCGAGAACTGTGGTTACCCTTCCTTTCTTCAGTTAGAGAGGGAAGCCCCAAACATGCAAAGCGTTTGGCAATTATGGAGAAACCTGCTTGTACCTGGAGTTTCCCACATCTGCAAGTTGGAGGAGGTGTCAGCAGCTATTTCAGAAATAGGAACTGCAGGTGGGAAAGGAAACGTGTACTTGCACTATCTAAGTTCTACCTGTTCTTCAGGTAAACACCATGAAGTTTTCAGCACAGTTACTCATTGTTCTGTGAAAACAGCACTACTTGTAGAAGACTAATAAAATAATTGTAAATATTGCTTAGTACTGTTTTTACATTTGGGCCTTTACTAAATAAAGTATATCTTCGAATATAAAGATAATACTAAGCCATCGACAGGTACACAAACCCTGCCTTTTTTTCTCATATGGCCCTAATTATTACATAAGTTGTACTGAACCCTTTTCTCATTTGACCCCACTTGTGAAGAGCGCTACATACTTTATGGTGGTTGTAAGGAAGACACGTGTAGTCTGTGGCCCTAACACAGAATCAAGAGGCCTGTGTTCCACCTGCTTAAACAGATTGAATTTTCTACATTATGAATTACTCAAAGCAAACAAGATTTACGTTTAGTTGCAAGTTACATTCCTCTTAAAGTATATTTAGCTGACACTATTATAAACCTTACTATATTTTTTCCTTTTTTTTTTTTGTAGAGACATAGAGTCTCACTCTATCACCCTCGGTAGAGTGCCGTGGCATCACACAGCTCACAGCAACCTCCAACTCCCAGGCTTAGGCGATTCTTGTCAGGCTCATTGTCTCTGTTATAAAATTACTTCACGTAGCTATCACTTATTGAAAGCTTTATAATAAATACCACACCATATCCTCACAAAACACTGCAAGGCAGATACTGACACCACCTCCTCTTTACACACAGGAAACAAAGCACAGTCAAGTAACTGGCCAGGACCCACAATTAGCAGGTGGCAGATCTGTTATTCTAAGCACCACAACACAAATAAATTAACACAAATCCTTCTCTATTCTACAACTTCAGCCCTCTACCGCTTCCCCACTAATTAAACTTTACTCAGAGAAAATAAAAAGCAAAACAAAGTAACACAGGAAAAGTCCTCATGAAATTTCCTAAACATGAGTTTCAACAAATTTAAGATTTGAAGAAGAAATTTTGTCAGCTTTCACACCTTACACATTAATGCTTCACAAACCATATCTTCTGACAAAGTGAGAACCCAGCATGGATTTTTCCTGGTGTTTCCTGCCAAGGGGTAGACCAGATTCTTCCTGACCATATAAAAGACCTTACTTACAGGGCTCCACTCTGCCAACACGCTGGTAGAGAGCTGGAAAAACCATCTCTCTGAGTTCTTTCCATGTGTATTTTACTAATTGGACACACTGAGAACACTTGATACATCCAGCAATGGGCAAGATATGAAGAGGGGAATCATTTTCTAAAATGACTCACTTTGTTTCAAAGTAGCAAACAACATGTGATTTTAAGTTTTTAAAGAATATAATTGACGGGTGGTGCCTGTGGTTCAGTGGATAGGGTGCCAGTCCCATATACCGAGGGAGGGTGGTGGGTTCGAACCTGACCCCAGCCAAACTGCAACAAAAAATATTGAGTGTTGTGGCGGGTGCCTGTAGTTCCAGCTAAAACCCAGGAGTTGGAGGTTGCTGTGAGCTGTGACGCCACCGCACTCTACTTCAGGCGATAAAGCGAGACTTTGTCTTAAAAAAAAAAAAAAGAATATAATTGACATCTGTGAACCCACCACCCCCCCTGGAGGAATGGACAAACAACTTACACATACATATATGTACCTCCTTCTTTTCTGAACTGCTTATCCGTGTAATACAACCACCTCTGCATTTTTTTTTAAATCATCTTATTTTGAAAATGTTATTACGGGGGTGGCGCCTGTGGCTCAGTCAGTAAGGCACCAGCCCCATATACCGAGGGGGGGTGAGTTCAAATTCAACCCGGGACGAACTGCAACAAAAAAATAGCTGAGTGTTGTGGTGGGCGCCTGTAGTCCCAGTTGCTCAGGAGGCTGAGGCAAGAGAATCGCCTAAGCCCAGGAGCTGGAGGTTGCTGTGAGCTGTGTGATGCCATGGCACTCTACTGAGGGTGATAAAGTGAGACTCTGTCTCTACCAAAAAAAAAAAAGAAAGAAAACGTTATTACGAATACACGGATGGCTAAATGACATATTTAGCTTCAGTTTTTTCCAACTTTATAGAAAGGATTTCACTCAACACTGTATTTTGTAAGATTCATCCAGACTACAACTATAATTTATCCTTTTGGTTGCAGTATTATAAGGTAATGTTCCACTGTATGTATTAATATAAACAATTTTGGGCTCCGTGCCTATAGCTCAGCGGCTAGGCCGCCAGCCACATAAACAATTTTGTTTTGTTTTGTTTTTTGAGACAGAGTCTCACTTTGTTGCCCTTTGGTAGAGTGCTGTGGTGTCATAGCTCACAGCAACCTCAAACTCTTGGGCTCAAGCAATTCTCTTGCCTCAGCCTCCCAAGTAGCTGGGACTACAGGTGCCAGCCATGACTCGGGGCTTTTTTTTTTTTTTCTTCTTTAGATGAGGTCTCACTCTGGCTCAGGCGGATCTCAAACTAATGAGCTCAGAAGATCCACCTCAGCCACCCAGAGTGCTAGGATTACAGGCATGAGCCACCATGCTGGGCAACAATTTGGGTTTTTTTTTTCCATTCAAGAGTCTCATCCTACTGCCCTGGGTGGAGTGCTGTGGTGTCATAGCTAACAGCAACCTCAAATTCTTGAGCTCAAGTGATCTTCTGGCCTCAGTCTCTTAAGTAGCTGGGACTACAGTTGTCCGCCACAAAACCTCGCTAATTTTTCTATTTTTAGTAGAGACAGAGTCTCGCCCTTGCTCAGGCTAGTCTCAAACTCTTGAGCTCAGATGATCTATTTGTCTTGGCCTCCGAGAATGCTGGGATCACAGGTGTGAGCCATTCAGCTTGGCCAACAATTTTCTGATTTATTTTCATTAAGGTGGACATTTGGGTTATTTCTAATTAATTAATTTTTTTTTTTTTCTTGAGACAGAGTCTCACTATGTCGCTCTTGGTAGAGTGCCGTTACGTCACAGCTCACAGCAACCTCAAACTCTTGGGCTTAAGCGATTCTCTTGCTTCAGCCTCACAAGTAGCTGGGATTATAGGCACCCGCCATAATGCCCGGCTATTTTTTGTTTTTTTTGTTGCAATTGTCATTTTTGTTTAGCTGGCCCTGGCCAGGTTCGAACCGCCAGCCTTGGTGCATGTGGCTAGCATAACCACTGTGCTATAGGCCCGAGGCTCTAATTTATTTTTTGTTTTAAAAGATTAGTTTTCAAAAATAGATGTATAGGTTTCTTACAGATACGCCAATTCTACCTAACAGGTTTGAGGAAAAGAGCCTTCTCATTTGTTTTTCTTCTTTCTTTTTTTTTTTTTTATCTGAGAAAAGGTTTAACTCTGTTGCCCTAGGCTAGAGTGCAGTGAAACTATCAAAGCTCACAGCAACCTCTAACTCCCAGAATCAAGGGATCCTCCTACCTAACTCCCCTGAATAGCTGGAGCTGTAGGCACCTGCCACCACCTCGTTAATTTTTCTATTTTTTTTGTACAGAGTAGAGATGCGGTGGGGGGTGTCTCACTATGTTACCCCGGCTGGTTTTGAACTCCTGGCCTCCACCTCCCAAAGTGCTGGGATTACATGTGAGCCACCATATCCAGTCTATTTCTTTTATAATTAGTTGTCTCCTCTTATTATCTAGTTCCTATTTTGTGTATGACGGTACTTCCTAAAAGTTGTCAACTTGTGCAACTAAATCAATTTGTAAAGGTCACAAAGTTCTGTTTCCTGAGGCTTCCTGGATCGCGATTTCGTAACTGAAGAAGAAAAATCTCGTTTTCCCCCTTTTCAGTAGCTATTGTTGGCACAAAAGGCTTGGTTAACAAAAGGATTAGTTATCATCAAGACGACATTGGTGAAAGTCCAGATGTTTTTGCTAAACTGCAAGATTATGCAACTGAATAATCATGATTATTTCACATGCTCCACTCTGCCCTCCCACTGCCACTTTTTCTCAGAGCCATAACCTACTACGTCCACCTCCAGTCCTGAGATGTCTTGTATTTTAGTTTTACATGGTTGGTAGGCTCAGTATTACTTCACAGTTATTTACCAAGGATGACAATAAGTAATTACAAAATGATTATCCATGTACCCAGGCAGCTGAGTTATTATTTTGTTAGAAATAAGCACCTCCCTGGGTATTGCAGCCTTTCACTTGTTAGAATTAACCAGCATAAGACTAGAAATAACTTCTACCTTGAAAAGTAAAACTGATCTCATGTTCAGTGACAGGAGGCAATAATTTACAAATATAAAGTTACCAACTTTAGTAGATGACCTTGGGGAAGGTATGCTCCTTTTGCCTTGACTGACTTAGCTGTAAAATGAAACTAAATACCTAGCCTTCACAAAGACCACAGGACCTATAAGAAGAAAACTGCCTGTTTTCCTGGTTTCTTGTGCCCTTGATGAATCCCCAACAATAAAATAAATAAATAAATGAAAGAAAAAAAAAAACCTGCCTGTTTTTCACACACTTATACATCAAAATATTACCTGCCAAATACCAGGTGCCCCATAGACACTTGTTGGTAAAAACACGTACATACTCTTGCAATGACATTTTTCCACTCTCTTGTGTTACTTCAACCATGAAAACTCCAAAACTTCATGAAATCAAACTATATTTTGATTTGTCATTCTAATGTAGGCTTTCTCTGTGTTTTTGCAATAGATTCATTCATTTAACATGGACAAGGCACTTTCTATAGGCTAGATGGTAGGGTATGGCAGGAAGGACAAAGTGTAGACAAAAATCAGACGTTTCAGGGGCTTAAGAAACTCATCATTCTGTCATAATTGGACTCTTGAGTGTTGTCATATACATAATCGTTTTCTCTATCAAACTGGTGACTTGTAAATTTCACTCATTCAGTTTAGCATGTGGGGCTTTAGTGAATAGAACAAGGAACAAGAGGGCTGTTGTCCCCAATCCCAGTCACGGGGTGAGGAAGGAGCTGGCAGAGCTCAACGCCTGGAGTCAGAACACCCGGCCCCACCCAGGTTAGCCCCTCAGTCTCTGAGCAACCTTGGCAGATGAACTTGTCTCTGCGCCTGATTCTTCACTGACAAAACAGAGATTAAAATGTTAATTGTTTCAGAGTTAAAGTAAAATGCTTAGCCTGGCTCTTGAGCAAATGGTACTTCAATAATTCGTTCTGCCTTTCAGAACTCTGGGGAAAGCCTCTCAGTCACATGAAATCAAAGTCAGTGAGGGTGAATGTTTATGGGAAAGTCAAAAGGGGATCTGAGCAAAGGGCACAAGTGTCTCTCTGCTTTTTGAGGAAGAAGAGCCAGAATTTTACCAAGCATTCACGTCAGGTGACCTGAGCTCCTAAGTTCATAAAGAAAAGGAGGGTGGGGGCAGCATAAGTAGATAAATGTCCACAGAGAGTCCCTGAACAGACTCTTTTCTGAAGTCAGAAAAGCCACACTCTGAAGGCAGTTCTCTAAAACGGCTCCCACCTTCTGCACGCCACTGGGTGCCTCGGCTCTTCCTTCCTACCCCATGAGCTTCCCACACCTTCCAAACTTTCTGCCAGTCTCTTTGACACATGCTGAGTGTTAGGCAGTTACTAAAATAGGCTTTACAAAGTGGAACACCACCTAGGCCCGCAGCTGCGGCCAGAAGTTTTAGGAAGACAAGCCTTTTTGCCATTATTCAAACACAGCTGCAGTAGAGGGTATGGCCATACTGACAATGTCTAAGGCATCCCCCTCTTTATTCCTTTCACATAACTTCAAACCAGTTTTTAACGCTTATGGTGCACTACTGACTCCCAAAACAAATGTTTGAGAGGCTCATGCATGAGTCATTTCACCCAGCAGGGCTAAGTTTTAATATTAATAAGGTCTGGGTAAAAAATCTAACAGGTGTCATGTCCTGAAAAAGTCATCAGATGGGTTCATTAGAGTTCACTTGTATTTTTATGGTGGCTGCAGGGTGCCTACTGTACAATAATAAAGGGGCAGCCCATCTTTTCATCAATTAATTATTTATTACCCTACACCAGAAAAAATATGTTCTCTTAGCTTTTTGATAAAATCCTATCTCTTTAACACACATATTTCTGTGAAAAGTCAAATGAAAAGATGTGCGACAGAACACAGGTGAGTATGTTTTGAGATCAGCACTTGCCTTTTACTCCCCAAAGGTGCTTCCTTGGCCACCTCTGCTCTGCTGTTCCTCCCACCCAGCAACCTTTACTGCCCTCACCCAGACTGGGTTTGTTAAGGCCTTGCTGAAGCAGCACACAGCTGTGGACGCAGTTTGCTCAAGAAAAAGGATTCATTCTCTGGCCTTCAGTTCAAAACATATTATTACATGTTAAGTCTTTAATTCTCTGCATTGCACACAAAAAAACTCTACAAACGGTGGCCATTATTATACTAGTCACATCCTGTAGTGATAATTGTTTGAGTTCTAAAACTACAGGATAACTATTTAATAAAGAACCTTTTAGGATCCACTAGCATCCAGAATAAGAAGCAAAAGGAAAACTCTGTATAGAATGAAGCTATGATTATCAAGAAAGGAGCATCTCCTGTAATCCCAGCACTTGGGAGGCCAAGGTGGGTAGACTGCCTGAGATCACAGGTTAGAGACCAGCCTGAGCCAGAGGGAGAAACATTGTCTCTAAAAATAGCTGGGCGTTGTGGCAGGAGCCTGAGTCCCAGGTACTTGGGAGGCTGAGGCAGGACAATCACTTGAGCCCAAGAGTTACAGGTTGCTGTGATGTGTGATACCACAGCTCTCTACTGAGAGTGACAAAGTGAGACTTTCTCCAAAAAAAAGTGGGGGGGGAGCAACCAAAGAAGGGCAGAGACTCAAAGGCTACATCCAACACTCCAAACCCAGTCACTCTGACAGTAAGATGTTTCATTGGACTTTTCAATAATGCCAGGTCAGAAGAATAGGTGAAACAAAACGAAGAAGGCAGAGAGAAGAGGAGCCCTGGATGGGAAAACACACAGTAAAGTTCAGGCAGCAGCGGGGGTAAAAACAACATCAGGAGGCAAGCAGCAGACAGCTGAGTCACGAGGAAGG
>CAUYRH010047150.1:0-22783 GCA_963574655.1 Perodicticus potto
GAAGGGTACAGGTGAAACTCACCGAAGGAAGAATTTAAAGGTCTTAACACAATAACTAAGAAAATGCCATGAATGCTATTTTAACCAGTTTGATGAAAATATTTCAGATTGTATATGAAACCAGCACATTGTACCCCATGATTGCATTAATGTGCACAGCTATGATTTAATTTAAAAAACCTTTTTCATTATAAACTGAGCTTCAATGAATATCCTTGGCTAAACATCTTTCATTATCTAAAATATATACCATATATATGTATGTATGTGTGTATTCATGTTAATATACAGGGTGGCCATCAAGTTCAGTAAAATCATTGTCTATTTTAAATTGCACGTGAACTTTATGCCTACCCTGTATTTAGAATTATTTCATAAAAGAGGACAACGTAACCTAATTGTTTGTACCCGCACATTAATCTGAAATCTTTTAGATTAGTAGAGTAGTGGGATTGAGGGTAATTTATTTCAGGCTAATGGGAGGTACAAACAACCAGGTCAAAATATTTGAATTTTGCTAAAACCATGGGTAGACACTTGTTTGTCAAATTATTCTCCAGAAACTTTGTATTAGTAAAAACAAGTAGGGATAAAGTCACAGAGTGTCTAATTTCTCCCAAGCTTATCCAAAATACTCATCGTTACCAATCTTGTAAATATTTGTGGGGGTGGGGGAGTCTAAGAAACCCATAAATCAATAAATAAACCAACACCATTTTTCAATTGTTTTCTTCAATTGCTAATCAGGTTTACATATTTGCACTGGGCATTTTTTTCTTCCTCTGGGAATTTCTTGTTCATATTTTAAGGAGCATATCACGTCCTCGTGAAAAACAGGTGGCCTGGGCCAAGCGTCTTCAGGTCTCAGCCTCCTCGGCTGTCAAATGGAGGTAGCACAAATATCAGCCCCGTGAGGGCGGCTATGCCGGTCTGTGGATGAAGCCTGGGACACACGGGGCAGGAAGCAGGTGCGTGAGGGGGTAGGGGAAGGAAGAAAGAAAGGCGGGAAGGATGGGAAGAAAAGGCAGAAAGAGAAGAAATAGTATCTCCCTCCTGAAGCCACAAAAGACCTAATCCTCGTAGCATGTTTTATTCCACGCCAAAATATTTAACTCTACCTCACAAATTCAAATATTTTGACCTGGTTTTTGGCACCCTCCCATTAACCTGCAATAAATTTACTTTTCAAAAATTAAAAGAATCTTCACACTTTGTAAACACTCACTAAGTAAGAACTCTTAGGGGGCCCATTTTATTCTTTTGGTTGGAGTATGACTTTTCTTACGGATTTGTAGGAATTCTCTGCACTAAGGATATTTACTCTGCATCCGTCACATTTCCTAACCAGATTTTCTTTTATCTTTAAAGATAAGAATGTAAACTTTTCCCTAAATTTAAAAATAATGTGCTCACTGTAAAAAAAGAAAAAAAGAAAGCCAAACGATATAGAAACAAATGTTTTAATTAATTAAAAATTACCCTCAATCCCACTATTCAGTTGGCTTGAAAGGAGAGGAGAGGCCAAAAGTAAAAAATGGAGAAGCTAGGGCGGCGCCTGTGGCTCAGTGAGTAGGGCGCTGGTCCCATATGCTGGAGGTGGCAGGTTCAAACCTGGCCCCAGCCAAAAAAAAAAAGGAGACACAAAGAGATTTGAGATCCAGTGGCCCCAAGGAGAGGGAGATGGGAAGGTCATGGTCATTGGCACCTGCCCTCCGCCAGTCCAAGTGAGGGCACATATCTGCTCCCTTAGCCAGGGGAGGGTGAGCAGCTCTTATACGCCTCAAAATCTCCTTTTTGCTCAAGCAACCTTGAGAACGAACCTATTATTTGCACAAAGGATGCGGACTGAAGATGCTCTCACATAATTTCCCGTAAATGAAATCCCACTCTACCTGCTGCTTTGTAGCCCACTTTTTTTCATTCAACAATATGTCACGGGCGCCCCTCCAAGTTGGAGAATACAGGTCAGCCTCACACCCTTAATGGCTGCAAACATTTCCATACCTGGTCTTTGATTATTGACCAGTTGGATTTCTTCTCGTGTCCTTTGCCCATTTTTCTACTGGCGGGTCTGTCTTTTTCTTCATTGATGTAGAAGAGCTTCTTTTTTTTTTTTTTTTTTTATACCAGGAATATTAACCCCTTGACTGTCATATGTGTAGCAAATATTTGCTGTCATATTATCTTTGGCACCTTGTGGTTGGGTCTGAGAGGGGTGTGTGTACGTGTGTGTGCACAAGGGCTGCTTAGAAGTATTTAATTTCTATGCAGTCAAATTCATTCAACAAATATTTATTGAGTACCATAATTTGCCATTACTGTGCTAAATGAAGAAGTAAAGTGAATAAAGGTAAACTCTGACAACTTTATTCTCAGAGTTCCTGGCTGTGATGCTATGATTAGCAAGGGCATTCCCTCCTTCCAATTATAAAAATACTTACCTTTTCATGTAGGTCCCTACGTACTTCTGCTTACTTCTTATTTTGCATTAAACTGCTTGCCACATCTGGGATTTATTTTGGCCAAAAGAGTGAATTAGAAATCTTTTTGTTTTTTTAAAGTGCAGGGGAGATAGTGTCCTTAAGCTCATTTGCATGCCCCGGGGACTTCACACCAGTGTTTCCAACTCCCACAGAGACAGGACTCTGCTGTGAAGCCCAGGCCTTCATGAAGCCTATGCCTTCATAGTTTGCTGGAGGGAAGTAGCGGCATCCCAGATTCTTTGTCATTTTTCCTAAGCAGGACAAGGGTCCCTGTTGCCTAATTTGATTAAACTTCCAGGCCTATGACAGGATGAAAAGCTTCCCCCAGTTGCTGCAACTCTCTGCCACGACCCTCCAAGCTGTCCGCAGAGAGGCTCCAGCCACGTCTTCCCTCTCTCTCGGTGGATGTGGCCTGCCTGTGCACAGTTGAGCCCTCTGACCACTCGCCAATACCCACGGGGTCCTCCGCCCCTGGTCTAAGAACACCTAATCTTCTCTCCTTGGTGCTAACTACCCAACAAAAACCATGTCCATCTGTACTCACAGGCAGCCCTGTCTTGTTCCAGAGTTTGCAGTCCCAATTTGCAATTTAGTTTAGAAAAGCCAGACACAGAACAGGCAACCCAGCCTGCAGGTGCATTCTTATTAACCTGAAAGTGCTTAAGGAAGGCCGCTACCTTCCCCCTGGAGTGCGCACAACACCCAAGGACTGACATTCCTCTCCTGGCATTTCCCAAGTGGGGTCTTCAGGCAAAGACTTGACATATTGTAGTCTGCATTACTTACTGAATAAATACAACTCTTTTAGATTTTGCTTTCCCTCCCCCTTCACCCCTGCCAGGTGCAAGTTACCCCCCTGGCCCCACATCCCTGGGGAGCCCCGTGCATAAGGTACCACCTTTAAGGACCTGAAACCAAGCAAGGTGCAGCTTACACCCCTGGCGTTGTCCTCAGAAGCTCTGTGCACCATGAAGAATTATTATGAATCAAATTCTCTTTTCCCACTGACTTGCGTGAACATTTCAGGGAAGCATTATTCTCAGCAGTCACTGGTCTTTAGGAAGCAGGGTCTCTCATCACTTTCCACGAAATAAGCTCCTGATTGCTCAGCAATGGAGGAAACAGCGTCCTGGCCCATGAGAGAAGCTCAGATACAAGCTTCTGAGGGGAGGTGGACACACAAACAAGTGAAATGCCACTCGCCATGCAGAGAAGGTGGCAGACGGGACCCCCAATGAGCAGGTCTTTAAGAACAAACACTTCTAGTTCCGGGAAGTGTGAGTTGAGGCTCAGAGCATGAGCTAAGAGGTTGCACTCTCCTGGGCTGGATCAAGTGTCCCTCATTTGTAAGTCAGGGATCTTAAGTTTTAACTTCTCCAACTCAGCTTCCTTTTCAATAAACCAGGAATAATGACAAGCCATTCTCACCATTCGGGGATGTTTTGTGAAGCAGGGAAGATAAGACAGGAACAGGACTTAGCGTGGACTCAGGCAAATACTAAGCTTTTATAAACACGGGCTGCAAGGCTGGGCGCAGTGGCTCACACCTGTAATCCTAGCACTTGGGAGGCCGAGGAGGGTGGATTGCCTGAGCTCACAGGTTCCAGACCAGCCTGAGCAAGTGCAAGACCCCGTCTCTAAAAAACAGCTGCTTGTTGTGGCAGGCGTCTGTAGTTCCAGCTACTTGGGAGGCTGAGGCAAGAGGAGCACTTGAACCCAAGAGTTTATCTGTGGCTAAGACACCACAGCACTCTACCAAGGGTGACCAAGTGAGACTCTGTCTCAAAAAAAAAAAACAAACAAACACAGGCTACAATGGTGGTTGTTACTTAGTGTTAGATGGTTATCCCTTTAGTAAGGTGTGGACTGGGAAAGAACCTTTTCATAAAGTAATCAGCATCTGATACCAATTTGGTGGGGGGCCTGAGACTATGCACAGGGTCAGGGTCAAGGTCAAGGTCAGAAAAAAGTCCAGCAGCACCAAGAGGAGGGTCCATAGAGCTCAGAGATGCCGGGAAGCTGTGCGGATTAAAAACCCAGATTAACAAACTGTATTATATGCACACCATGGAATTCTATTCAGCCATAAAAAGTCACAGACTTTACATCTTTTGTGTTTACCTGGGTGGAGTCAGAACGCGTTCTTAGTGAAGTATCACAAGATGGAAAGGCAGGTATCCAGAGTCCTCAATACTAATATGAAACCAGGAGATGAACAACTATAGGCCCACATGAGAAAACACAATTAAATTTAAAGGGGGAGGGAGGAGAGGCCGGAGGACTGAAGGGTCTCACTAATGTGCACGGCATGAGGGTGATCGGCTCAACTATGACATGAACTGTACCTTAGAAAAGCAAATAATGTAACCTAATCATTTGTACCCTCATATGAATCTAAAATTTAAAAACAAAAACAAAAACCCACAAGAGTTCTGAGAGTGAGGATGGTCCCACAGCCAGGAGGTAGACTTCCAGGATAGGACCTCAGGACCCTGCCTCTGGGACCCATCTCACCAAATTCCACTAAGATTTGCAGACCAGAGCAAGCCTGGGGTTGTGAATCTTGCTGAGATTCCCAGACCAGGGACAGCCTTGAGTCAGGAGAATCCCCTTCTGCCCTGCGGTGTCAGTGGAAACTCAAGCCTACCCCAGGGAAACATCTCTAGGGAGAATAATTTGAAATTATCTAAGAAATTCTTTAGAAAAACGTTAGCTTCTTTGGCAAAAAACAACTAGCTCCAAAAGTAAGCTTGGAAGTGCTTCCAGAGGAGATGCCATCTTGGCTTTGGCTCCTAAACCCCCTTCGTGGGTGGGGGACGTGGGCTGGGTCCACAGCCCTTGAACCTGTAGATACTCTGAGGTCAGTCACAGGACTGTCACTTCACCTCATTTTCACTCTGCCCCCACCCTTCTCTTGCCCTGAACTCCGCAGCCCCCAGAGCATGGATTTCCACCAAGCTCTTGCTGGATAGGAGTTAACCAAGGCCAAGGGGAATTTGAGGCTCTGAAGACCTTTCTCCTCTACTCTTGAGGTCCAGGAGAGCCAACAGAGGACAAGTGTCTGGAGAAGGCTAAGCGGCTACTTAACACAAATAAAAGGCGCACAGACCTTTCAAAAAATACATGGTACCAGACGCATCCTGTGTAAATAAGTTTTAAGCAAAATCTGTAATTGTGAAAGAAAATGTTTTAAAAGTCCACAATTTTGGATATTTGAAGATCTATAAAGTCATATTCTTTAAAAATGCTATATGACATCTTAACAGTCATATATATAAAGATAGATAAATGTCTGGGTAGATGGTGGATAGACAGATAGATGGGTAGGTTTATTTCTGTTATCTGAACAGATAAGCCCTCCAAAAAGAGCAGATACTGCATATAGAAACAAGCTTTTCTATTGATTGAGATTATATTATTGGAGATGAGCTTTTCTGGGAAAAGAGGTGGTTTTTAAATATATCAAGCAACATGAAATAATGTAGCCATTTATTAAGATTCTATATTTTAAGTAAAAACAAGAACTCTATTTAAATGGCATTTGGGGGAAAAAAGGAAAAGAAGCACCAAATATGAATGAAAAACAGCCAGGCTTATTTTTATTCTTGGCACTGTAACCTAAAGGCTCAACTGAAAACAGCACGGACGACTCAGCGGAGCAGGATGGTGTAGGCAGGAGTCCCCCCGCCCCCCAGTTTCTAGCCACCCAGAGTACCCGGGAGACTGTAGCCACGGACCTGGGATTGTGGGTGTCTGACCCAACCGTCCTGCGCCTCATACCCCCCAGCACTCAGCTCATCTGGAACACAAACGCCAAGAAAGGACCCAGAGCCTGGAATGTTAAGCATTGGTGTCTGTCTTCAGCAGTTAATATTCTTCTATCAGCTGAAGGGGAGGGCAGTTTCTCCAGCCATCAAACTACATGAGCAAGTGAGGCACGCTCCCAGCTGGTCGCATATGGCTGATGGGAACACAGCTGAAAACTCAGTAAGTGAGGCTCGTGGGGCTGTCTGTGGAACCCGCCTCCCCAGGGCTTGCAGGTGAGTTTCTGCCGAAGTCTGAAAATGCGCACACACTGTCCACAGTCACGCAGCACCACAAGCAGACCCTCACCTTCCCACACGAGCGCATACTCACATACCTTACACACACACACGAAGGTGTCTTGTTTTGGGAAGGTCACATCTTAAAGTACCATAGTCCCACAGAACTCAGAGCCCCTGCAGCTCCCTGGCACACCACCTTGCTGTGCTCCTGTTTGGGGCCACTCAGGTGTGGCCCCGTCTCCACCAAACAGAAGGTGCGTGGGAGCAGCAGTGAGCACCGAGCTGCATTTTCCTGTCTCTTTTCATATGAGGGACGCGTGTCACGTTTGAGTGCCTTCACTTTTTAAAAAGGAAGGAAACGTGGGCTCAACTCAAAAGTCTCCTTTGGTGAGAAAGATTACCAGGCAACAATAGCTTGAGATGCATCTGAAGCGGCCCCTTTCTCATCCACGCTGGACGCGGCCCCTGCACGCTGGGTCATTGTGCCGAGGACTGACCCGGCCGACGGGAAGCCTATGGGTGGCTTGTGCATGTTGTGATGAAATGTAAATGCAGCAGAAATGTCACCACAGAGCCATCGTTACCACTGTGCAACTCTGGCCACTCTGTCATTCAAGAGCATCGCCGATGACTGGGGCCATTCACGGGGCCTCTCAGGTACACACACCCGGAGGCACAGCCACGACCGGGGCGTATGGTGGCTGCCGGTGTCTGTCGGCCTGTGTGTGTTAACACCTGCAGACAGGGTGCAGGGAGAGGAGGGCCCCAGAATTTGACACATAACCCCCTGCCTTGGAGAGAGCATTGAAACTCTGAGACCAGCTCTTCCCGTGGGCTCCTGGCCTTGCTCTGCAGCTGAGGCCACGCAGGGGGCAGGACACAGCCAGCTGTGCCCAGTGACAGAAAAAGAGGAGATGCCAGCAGCTGGCTACACAGACTGGTGGCAGGACACCCTTTGCCTCCGCCCCGTGTGGCTCTAGCTTGCCCTAACGACAGCACCTATTCCTGCCCTTGTATCCACAGAAACCTTCAATGTTTAGTAGACTCGAAAGATCCAGAATGGTGCCGCCCGTCTCTACTGCTGTGCCTCCTAAATGCCATCTCCTTCCCTACCTGCTCTGCTGCCTGCCCCCGTGCCCTTCCCAGAACGATGGACGGAAGGCGTGGGGCTCTCAGTTAACTGGCTTGTACTGTCCCCTCCTCTGAGCTGCCCCTCGGCCAGAGGTCGTCCAATCTCAGCTCACAGGCCTGCAACAGGACGAGCCGGTGCATGGGTCCTTGGATGATCCCTCCTTTCTCCCCGAGGAGGAAACAGTAAGTGCCTTACAGGGATGCTTGCAAAGGACCACAGTGTCCCAAAGAGAGCTGGGGAGAGAGGGAGGGAAGCTTCATGGAAGAGGCGGCACTCCATCAGGTCAAACCTTAAAGGATGGGGGAAGTTGGATGGAGAGAGCGAAGGGTGCGGAGGGAGTGAGGCATTTCCCGGTGGCCCAGGGGTCATCGCGTGGGGAAGCAGAAGAAGAGTGGGTGGAGGAAAGGCCCAAGACTCAAGTGCTCCTGACACCCGGAGGCCAGAGAGTGGACAGTCCCTCCATATGTTCATCCAACAAATTCCTGAGTGTCTCCTGTGCGCCAGGCCCGGACCACATCCGGCCATCCTTCTGGAGGCTGTGGGCAGTGCAGGCTGGGCGCAGAATTTTCACTGCAACCGAATGCTGATGCTTTGGAGGACAGGACAAGGCACGCTGTCCACTGCTGACCCCATCGCCTGGCCTCTTCCTGTGTGTCCTCCCTCCCTGAGTCAGACCCCTCCTGCTCTGCCACCACCCAGCATGCTACCTCGAAGGGCACCCCAGATATGGGAGCTAAAAGGGTTTTCTTTTATCAGGGACCCCCGTATAGGGAACTGAGACTAAGCTAGGACACCGGTCCCAAGCTCTGTCCTGGCTGTGCAACCTTGGACAAAGCCCTTCTGCCCGGCGGGCCTCAGTGGCCTGTCCGTGAGAGATCACATTGCATGCTCTCTCTCCATCCGACGGAGCTCTGATTCTGCAGTCAGCATTTGATGGAGCAAACACCTACTGGTTTGCTCAGAGGCTGACGTAGCTCCCTTCCAGACCTCTTTCCTCATCCTCCCTTCCCAGAACAGCATGAGGCTCCCACATTGGTTTAATTCTCTCATTTATCCAATGAATGTTCATGAAATGCTGAGGGGGTCCCAGAGACCGCTGCAGGGACAGAGCCCCGGCAAGCACATAAAACCTCCTCCTCCTCCTGGACCTCAACAGCTTTTTTCTCATGCCATAGAGTCTTTTTTATATATATATTATTTTTTTTTATTTTTACATATACATGTGTTAATTAGGTTTCCACGTTTTGCCTTCACAGAATTTTAAAGGCTTAAAATTTAATAACAATAACAATATTTAAGATAAGGACTAGAAACGAAAACCATGTAAAGAATGAACGAAGATAAATACATTCAGAAAACAAAACAGATGATTACTGCATCAAAAAAAAAAAAAAAGAAGAAGAAGAAGAAGTTAACTGATGACTCCATACTGAGCCTCAGAGTCAAAGCATTCTGTAATAGACATACTCTTATTTGACTATATGAACGTTACTTTCTTGGCATTATTATTATTAATATTGCTTAATATTTTGATGCCACAGAGTCTTACACTTCCTGTCTCTCCACGAGGAGGCCTGGAGGATAGTGGCATGGTTCAGTAATGTAATACATGACGCACAGTTTATGTGGTTCACTCAACGCCACAGCGGTATAAAAACAGCCAAGGTAAGAGCCAGGGCTTCTGGCCCACAGCCTAGCTCATGGTCGCCTGCTGAATAACTTTTGGCTAAACTGTTTACTCATAGGAAATACCCAACGATCCCATTCTGCCGTGCTTGGTGGAACGTTGCTGAAAGGGCTTCTTTGAGAAGACCCTCAAAGAGGCTCTAGGAAGCTAACTTTGAGCTTTGCCCCAGCCTCCCATTCTTGTGCTGTGGGTCAGGATAGAAGGATGAAAGAATGGGAAGTCCCTACAGAATGGACCCCCGACTGCAAACTGAGCCCAAAGTCCAGGTGGGCTGGGGCACAAGCATAAACACAGCTCGCACCTCGGAAGCCAAGCTAACTCACTTGTCACTCTTGCCGAAGAGCAGGTGCATCCCAGCCTTCCCTGGTGCCTTCAGAGTACAACTTGTAAAAAAAAAAAAGGAGGAAGGGCTACATGAATCTACAAGTCAGAACAAGACACCCACTACTCTGCAAGGGGTCCAGTGCTCCTGGGACAACAGCAGCTCCCGGGGTACAGACTGAACGCTGGTTGGGACACTGATGGTGGCTTTGATGGCCCAGCCATAACTGCTCATGACCACCACTTCTCCGCCTGCCCTCTGTGCAGATTTCCAAGCCAATTCCCTTCTCAACTCAGAATCAAGTATTTGGATTTTTTTTTTTTTAAAGATAATGTTTCTACACAAAACGAGTTATTTGCACGTTCTGGACCTTTTAAAAAATATTTTAAGTGTAAGTCATTTGCACTTTGTGTATTACATTACTGAACTGAGCCTACTCTGCCGTGCCTCCTCGCAGACAGATAAAAATTGTAGGCTAAGCTGTAGGAGGTACCACAAGTAAATGTTTAGGGTGATTTTCGTAGATTTTAGTAAAATCGTGCAACAGGTGTGGGGTTGAGGAGAAAGTCAGGTAACCCTCATGTCTTCTGTCTGTGCAGAGACGGCCCCTCTGTGGGCTTGGGAAGAGCTGGAAACTTCCAGGTAGGAGGACAATCAGGGGAAACCAGAGCTCAGTTTATGATGGATACTCAACCCACTGCTTCTGCTTCACGCTCAACATCCAGAATTTTCTGGAGCCTACAGGGACCTCCTATCAGGATCAGATGCTGGGGAACAGCCACCAAGCAGAACTTAAGAGACCTCAAACTCATGATGTGGCCTTCCCAAGTTTTCAGAACTTCTGTGATCAAACATGGCCAGACTCTGAGTATGTGGGGACAGAGATGGTTCCAAAGAAACCTCAGTCCCAGGACAAATGCAGCCAGCAATGGAAGTGTCTGCATTCCCACCGCCCGGATCCTCTAAAAGGTTCCAAATGATGGGTTTCCTTCTCTTGGGCTGTGTGTCTGTGAAATGAGCCTTTTAATCCAGCAAAGCCTGTCACATCTTCAATTCCTGTGCTAAATAAAACAACAAAAAGTAAATTAGTGTTGCGTTTGTAATGGGCATTAGAGAAAAAAGTCTGGATGTGAGTCTGTTGAGCCCACTGCTCGCTCACCTCGTTCTCAACACGGGCACTCCTGTTTCTAAAGCAAGCCTTACATTTTCTCTCACAAAGGTTTGACGTTCGCTAAAATGTCAGCTAAAGCTGCCAATAAATACTTACTCAAGGCTGGCAACTGGGCCGGGGAAGGAGGTTTAGTTACTACACAGGTCTTCATTAGGACACATACAGAAGGGGGGAAAAAAATCTTCTAATGCATAAAAAACCGAACTCATGCCGGCTGCCCAGAACTATGCGCACAGAGGGATGGGCAAAAAAAAAAAGAAGAAGAAGAAAAAAAGTGAGTAATAGCAAGGGAGATATTTAAGGAAAGCAATGATTGAACTTTAAAAAAATACTGCAGACTCAAAATGCTGGCGGCAGACTGACTGCTATTTTAACCAAAGCTGCTGATTTCTGAGAGGTCTTCTGCTTTTATATATTTGCGTCTTGCAAATGTTGGGCGTTATGGCGCTGAAATAGGTGTGGCCGACTTTGAAATTCAAGCTGTGGGCAGTCTGTGGTCTGTGAACCCAGTGCTGCTAGGGCTGGCTAGTCAGAAGCGAAACTGGCTAGTGAGAAAACTACTATAGTATGTGCTTTATCTCCGGCGCATTTAAAGGATTTACCTATCTGTCCCGCTGCAGACCCACTCATTGAGTAAGAGCCAACAGCATATGACTGTGTTAATTAATCTGCTATTGTGAGGAAAGGAACAGCTGCAATGGGCTCGAGGATACGTTGTCACAAGAAAACAATGTAATGTTAAGCCTCCGACTGCATATTCTGTTACAAAGAAGGTTTATGAGAAGTTAAATTCATAAAT
This sequence comes from Perodicticus potto, assembly GCA_963574655.1. Taxonomy (NCBI): domain Eukaryota; kingdom Metazoa; phylum Chordata; class Mammalia; order Primates; family Lorisidae; genus Perodicticus; species Perodicticus potto. The sequence goes on from CAUYRH010047150.1 coordinate 11,641, forward strand.
CACAGATCGTTTTTTAGAATAATAATAATAAATAATATCTGACCTTTAAAAGGGAGGTTTGAGTGTTCTTAATTTCGCCTTGAAATATGTTCTGATATACGATACTCAGGCTTCAACCCGATTCTTTGTTTTGAAAACAAACATTCCCCAGAATTGACGGGAAGGGGGGATGAAGCTATGGAAATGACCTCTGACTGTACGAGATACATGCCATTGTGGCGCTCACAAAGATCAGAGCCCAAAATATCAAGTTAAAAGAAAAACTTGTTGGCATGCCTCCAATGTCTCATATAATAAAAACGCAATTTCTAATACTATGCAGAAAAATGGAGAGAAAGGGGACATTCATTATGGGAAACACATATTATTTACATGGGCTTTATCTTCCTTTATGCAGATAAGGCGCAGGGAGCACTCTCTGTCTAATTAACATTCCGTGTCCCTCCTTGATCCAACCTTCCCAAAATACAGCCGATATTCTGTGCCCAGCCTCCGTACGTATATCAGTACGTAGACTTAGACAAAGGGAAATAAAATCTTCTGTTGTGCTACTTAATCCAGAACAATAAACTGTAGCAAAAGTCAGGGGGAAAACACAAGACTGATCAAGGGATATAAAGTTGAACTATGGCTAACAGGGTTTTATGAAGGATAATACTGTCTTGTATATCTTTGAAGAACACTTTAAAAAACAAAAACAAAAAAAGGAAAGAAGAAATCGTTGAGTTCCCCAGTGGAGCCTCAGACTGGAGGAGTCCGCAGAGGTTTGACCTAAGTAGTGCTTGGACACCAGGTCCCGAATCCGTGATCTCTAGCACCTCTTATTTTAAAAGAATTTTTTGTAGTCTGTGGCCTCCATATTCTTCAGTTTCTGTTCTCCTCCATCTTTATATGAAAAATGCATTTTAGAAAAATAAGGCAACCACTCTTTTGCCTTTGGGATGGGGAGGGGAGGGCAAGGTAAAGTGGGGCTGATCTGTGACGCTCCTTCCCTTTGTTCTGGGAGATCACGACAAAGTGAAGCTATTTTTAGCTATAGATTGGCATTGTATCACCAGGTACGTGTATCGACCCAGTAACTGGAGGAGGACTCTGGAGGCCCCCACCCCCCAACAAACACTATGGTATCATTGGCTGCGGAAGCTCAGGCACCCCAGGAACACGAACTTGGAAGAATAATCTTAACCTAGAAAAATTTACTGAACAGGAGATGGAAGGCCCCTGGCTTATTCTGTTCACCTTGTGCTATTAAAGGGACAATACGCCCGGAGTGCTTTTCTTCCTGAAAGTTGCTTTTCTTAGTTGCCATTTTTAAAGACGTTTAAGGGGAGGGAAATTGTAATTATCCCAAACACACTGGCCCTTGAGTCAGGGACACAACTGGACGTTTGTTTGTTCTTTTGCCTCAACCACTTCAAGTGTCTAAAAGGCCTTGGTAGACGCTCTGCGTAGCCAAACCCCCTTCTGATTGGATTTTGTACACAAACCCCACCCCACCCTCCACCCTTATTTCTGTGTCCCCACTGCCTGCCCACTTCTGTTCTCTGCTCACACCCCCCAAGGACAGCTTTGCCCGACAAGCAGCTGGCCAATTAGTCACTGGGGTAGGGGCCCGACAAACAAAGTCTTCATTATTACCGACTTCTACATTCTTCCTTCCAAATCCTTTTTTTTTTTAACATTAAAATTTAAAAGCCCATCTTTCCTTATACCAAAATAAAAACCCTTCAGTGGGCAATCCCAAATACTTGACATTTCCCAGGACTGTCCCAAAGCACAAGGCATTAGAAACTTGGGAAGCCTAAGGACATACTTAGGAGAGAGTGCCCTTTGGATAACAATAGCGCCTTATTTCTGCTTACAGGAAGAGTTTGTGGGAGAAGGGAGAAAATGCCCACTGCTGGCCAGCGCCGAGGTTTCATTCTCCAAGGGTTGGATGTTATCTCGATGGCAAGAGGGAGGAGCCTCCAGTGACCCCACAATGTTGACGCTTGAGAGTAATATTGAAATCTGTAGCCCACGTTCCGTTTCTACGACAAGTTAATCAAGGGTTCGAGCTGGCCCCGGTTCTCCAGAGACCCCTGTTTTCTCATCTGTAAAACGAGGCCCTCGATGGTGATGAAGACCCCCTCCCAGAGGCAAAAAGGGTCTGTACACTCTAAAATGTTCGTTTTGAATATTTATGACTCTTTTATCCTGATTGAAGAAAACTTGCCTAATAAGATCTTTCTTCTGTTGCTAGCCACGGGGAGTCCTCCCACCCTTCCGGGGCTCATCACGAAAGGAGGTATGTGAAGATTGTGTTTACCCAGCCACAGAACTATTCGGTCTAACAAGTGGTCAGCTTGGTTTTAAAAAAAAAAATGATTGGCAATGTCTTTTACCCTCCAATAATCAGTGTTTTTTCCTGCTGGTTCACATGCCCTGGGACTAAGTAAGAAGAGCTTCAAAAACCCAAGTCAATTAAAATATATGCTAGGTACCTACGAGAGCCTTACTAGATGCTTTTAGGCTTGAAGCACATGTGTGGGCTTAGGACGTACATGGATCATGACGAAGGTTTTGAGATACACAAAAATCAGGAAATGTAAAATCTGAGCCCATGGAAACAAATGAAGCCCTCTCAGCAACACAGGTAAGCGGAGCACGCTGAAACTTACAGGCGTGGATCGGAAAGGACGCCGCCCGCTGGAAGTGAAACCATGGCCCACAACACAGTCTGTCTCAAAACTTTCATAGTGACCCCCATATCAAACAACAAAGTCTGCACCCTTTGAGAATTTATAAAACAGGACAAAGCAATAGAGACTCAAGTGCCGTGGTGGCAATTTGAACTCTATCATACTTCTTTAGCTTCTTAAACAACCTTTTACATTTTATTTATAAAAATAATTGCACTCCTGTGTAGAAATTTGGAAAGTAGACCAAGGAATAAAAAAGAAAATGAAAATCGCTTCTGACTCTACCACCTGACTCTGACCATCACTAATACTTTTATAGACTTCTTTTGAATCATATTTATTTAACTATGATTAAGATTACCCAGTTCAAATATAAACAAAATAGAGATTGTGTACAGTTTGATATTCTGGTTTTTTTTCTCAACATGATATTGTCAGTATGTTTTAATGCTGTTATTCTTCAATGCATGATTGGTTTTTTTTTGTTTGTTTGTTTTTGGCAGTTTTTGGCCAAGGCTGGGTTTGAACCTGCCACCTCCAGCATATGGGGCTGGCGCCCTACTCCTTTGAGCCACCGGCACTGCCCCAATGCATGATTGTTAATGGTAGCAAAGAATCAAACAAAGTTATACGTGGCTGGAACTTCTTTTGTGCCTGTGTGTTTTCATTTCAATCTCCTGCTTAGCCAAGCTCCCCAGGAGGGATGGGCCTTGTCCCCCTTGGGGTTTGGGACAGTGTCTTGGTGACATATTTCTTCACAGACCCAGGAGAGAACATCAGACATGGGTTTTGGAGATCTCTGCCCCTGGGCTCCGACAAGTAGGTTGGTCTTCCTGGGACCCAGTGTACAATATCCTGACTTTCTGACATCCATTCTTTGTCAAGAAACCTCAGTTAGCAGCCCTAGCACTTAAAGGAGATTCTAACGCTGCGGGAACTTAAAGTAATGTCTAAAATGAAGAACAATAATAATTCAACAAAAGCTGAATTTAAGAGTACTATTAAAGCCATAAGCCGATCTCCCAACAGAAAGAAGACATCTTGCTAAAAACCGCATTAGCAGCCAAATGAAGCCTTGGCCACTTATCTCCTCCAAGGGGAGGGGAAAGTGAAAGGCGGCCACGCATTTGTAGCTCAGAACCTTCCTCGGCGCAGATTCCTTGAGTGCGCCCTTCAACCCGCCCTCTGCCCCATGCTTTCTTCCCTTTTAGCAAAAGAGGGGAAGAGTTAATACCCTAAGGAAGTGCTACGGGATTCAATGCTGGGAAGAGTCTGCTGAGGCTCTCAGTTTTGTTTTTTTTTAAATATATGAAATAGCTAAATAGTTTTCCTTTTTGAATTTTTTAAATTAATGATAAGACTCACTCCTTGTGGCATGAAAGAAATCACATCTCATCTGGCGAAGGACTAAGGGAGAAAAAGAAAACATCTCCGATTTCCAATGACGGACTGGAAGAGCCCCATGAAGTGGGGAGACTGTGATGGGTGCCTCTCAAAGCCGGGCTTAGGAGAGCCCAGCAGTGAGGGGATGAGGCAGGTGTCAAGCCTCTGCAGAGCCTCAGACGGTCACTGATGAAGCCCCAGATGAAAAGGAACAGGGGCGGGCGGCCCCTGTGGCTCAAAGGAGTGGGGCGCCAGCCCCATAGGCCGGAGGTGGCGGGTTCAGACCCGGCCCCGGCCAAAAACTGCAAAAAAACAAAAACAAACAAGAAAAAAAGGAACAGAGGCACTCAATGTCCATACTAACTGGTATTATGTAGCATGTTTGCGTCCAAGCTAGGTCCACCTATAGGAACACCAGGTAGGTCTGGGGACGTTCACCCTTCCATACCTGCACGGAAGTAGATGTCAGATTCCCTCAAGAAGAATTAAACAGGACTCAGGGACATCCAAGGCAAGCGATGCCCCCAGAAACTTGTGAGGTGCCGTGGCTGCTGGCAAAGCCCTAAATGAGCTGGGTAGTATTTCTGGAGCAAGTTGCATCCCGATATTTTAAGCTGAGAGTTTTATGGCTGTTGAAACCATACAGTTGAAAAGGAAATTGAACAGCCTTCTCTCTAAATCATCTGATTTATAGAAATTGAAATTGATTCATATAATTGGAGACCACTAATTATAGGAGTTGAAGAAGAAAGATTGTATGCCAAAGTTCTAATTGCTGAACTATCAAAGTTAGTCAAGATTTGTTTCAGGGAAGGGAGAAAATTGTCATTTTCTACGGGATGCCAGGGGATGTGATCACTGTGCTAGCTTACTGGTTTCTCTTTGGTCCTCATTTCGGGCGTTTTGAAGAAAACAATATGTTTGACCTTCTGGAGATGTACCGGGGGTTAAGTTTTCTAATTCTCTCTTTTTAAAATTTTTATGGAAGTTATGTCATACACCATAAAATAAGTGGACGAGACAGAGAGAGAGACTGAGAAGGCCCCCCAGTAATTATTTCTGCTTCCCCCACAGCTGGGCTGTGCACATCTTTTCACCGGTCCCTGTTCCTGGTCCACATTCAGCTGAGCTTCCTTCCTGCGCCCTTGTACACACACCTGAAAACTGTCATTTGAAAGAGCTCTACTTCCACGGAATGCCCCAAGGCCATACACCAAGCGCAATTCATGTCTTAATTTTTGATACTTTAAGTGTTACTATAATGAACGTTTCCATGCAAAAATCTTTCTCCTTACTTCAGATAAAATTTCTTAAAATAGATTTCAAAAGCAGAATTACTTGAAGTTTTGGTTTGGGGTTTTTTGTTTTGTTTTTAAGACAAAGTCTCACCCTGGGTGCAGTGCCATGGCGTCACAGCTCACAGAAACCTCAAACTCTTGGGCTCAAGTGATTCCCTTGCCTCAGCCTCCTGAGTAGCTAGGATTATAGACACTCCCCATAATGCCCGGCTAGTTTTTCTATTTTAAGTAGAGACAGGGTTTCATTCTTGCTCAGGCTGGTATTGGACTCTTGAGCTCAAGGGATCCTCCTGCCTCAGCCTCCCAGAGTGCTGGGATTATAGGCACCTGCCAGGACACCCAGTTCATTTTTCTGCTTTAAGTAGAGACAGGATCTCTCTCTTTCTCAGACTAGCCTCAAACTCCTGAGCTCAAGGGATCCTCCTGTCTCAGCCTCCCAAAGTGCACGGATTACAGGTGTGAGCCACCATGCCTGGCTGTGTCAACAAAGTGAACGCTCCTGACAGGTACTGACAAAGTCCGTAACAGCAGCTTTTCCCATCTAGAAAACCAACAGCATTGGAAGTCCTGGTTCCCTGGACCCTTGGCGGCAGTGGTTTGGGGTTTTAATATTTGTTGTAATTCAATAGACCAAAAACAGCAACGGGCTCTTTATTTAAGTGTGCAATTTTTAAAGGCTAGAGCAGATGACCTGTGTTCCCCATACGTAGTTGTTTCATCTCCTCTTAGGTGAATTACCTTTCCCTTTATCTGAGCCAAGGAAATGTTGTGAGGCCTTAGCACCAAGCAGACAGAAAGCAGGTGAGTGATTATGAAAAACACATCGGCCCCCATGGACTGAGAGCCCCTCGCTCTCCTGGTAAATGAAGCGACACCACCCCCGCCTAATGGAAGTGGTCCTTTCCCGAGCACGGAGCAGCCTCCTCAGCCCCCTCTGAACCCACCTTCTCTCTATGGGGTCTCTAGCTTGGCAAATATGATAAAAGCAGCTTAGAACATCTTTCTCAGAAATTTGATTTTTTTTTTTTTTGCTAATGAGGTAGACTAAATTAAGAAAATAAAAACCTGAAAAATGACATTAATTTGGAACAATTAAACAAAACCAACAATAGTTTGATTTTCCACTCTACAAACCTTGTAGCACTTGACAAACAAAGTAATTAATCCTTATAACAAAGAAAAGATATGGTCCCCTTTCCTGGGTCCCAGAAAAATGAGGGGCCATTGTGATGAGTTTCACAGTCTTTGGTAAAGAGATTGAGAGAAGAGGGAAAGAAAGAAGATAGAAAGGAAGGAAAAAGGGAAGGAAGGAAGGGAGGGAGGAAGGAAGGAAGGAAGGAGAGAAAGAAAGAAGAAAGAGAGAGAAATAAAGAGAGAGAGGAAGGAGGGAAGGGGAAGGGAAGAAGGAAGGAAAGAAGGAAGGGAGGGAGGGAGGGAGGGAGGGAGGGAGGGAGGGAGGGAAGGAGGAAAACAGAAAATCCATGACTGGCGGAAGGGAATCAAACGAGGACTTCGTGTGCCCCGCACAAAGATGAGCTTTCACCAACGCAAGAGGCCGTCCGGAGCAGGTGGATCTGCGCAGACCGAGGGTAGACCGCAGGTGGCCTGGGCTGGGGAGGCGAGCTGGGCGTTGATGGCTGCGGGTCACAGGGCATCTTTCAGGGGATGGCGAACACGCTCTGAACCCGACTGTGGTGGTGGCTGCACCGCCCTCTGAACAGACCAAACACCTCTGAATTATGCGCTTTGTATGACATGTGAATTACATCTCGATAAAACTGTTACCAAAAATAAAAAAAAATAGCTTGAGGGAAACCAGAATGAAGGAAGCAGAACTTTGTTTGCCCAGAGAAAGAAAAAAAAAAGGGGGGCAGAACGGTGACTTGATATGTTAAAGAAGCCAGATGAGAGGGTGCGCCCCCCACAGCTGAGCTGGAAATTCTGGACCATTCATTCATTCCACAAACGATGTGGAGTGTATCCCAGGTGGCCAGGCAGGAGGGCAGTGAGGGCAGACCAGCTGTGAGTGGCCTGGTGGGATGCGCTGGGTGGACAGGCAGGCTGTGCACCCCCGAGACCTGAGTGGGAGGGACAGACCCCAGAGGAATCTGCGCAGGGAGGCAGGAGTCAGCCCGGCTGAAACTGGGAGTGTGGGGACAGACATGAGCTGGACCCTGAGGGCACCGTGGGCCCGGGGCCTTCTACTCCAGGACAAAGGGTCGCTTTAAACCAGGAAGCGGCATGATCAGATTTGCTGGTTAGGCAGATCTTTCTGGAATTTGGGGGGCACTGATCTGGACAAGAGAGCAAACTACAGGGCCGTGTTTGAGACGGACAAACCGTGAAATACTGGAAAGAGTCACTGGCCGTGGAAACGGTAGGACAAATGCAAGAGGCAGAGGCAGAAAGGTGGGTCTCCATGGGGGTGTGGGAAGGAGTCACCTTGGCAACGTCCTGGGCATTCTGGTGAGCTGATGCTTGGGGAAGGGTGGAGGGCTAAGGAGCAAGCCAGGGGGCACAGGGGACAAGACCCATCTGGAGGCAGCTGTTGGGACTTACTGAATTTGAGGACAGGTGAGGGAGCCTAAGATGCTGGATCAGGTCCCAGCTGGGACTCTGATGTGTTTCACAGAGGGGACAGGACCATGTCCCCCCAGAGGCCAGCTGACCTTGCTGAGGGCAGCCTGCCAACCCAGTGACCTTACATCTTGTTGGTCTCAAAGCACAACTGGTCCAACCCAGAGAAGGGAGAGTAGGAGGGACTTAGCACTCACGTAAGGAAGGGCACAGTCAAAATGCCACTGGTTCCAGGGAGCCAGGCACTGGGCCAACACAGACGCCAACTAGAGCCCCAAGTTGGAAGAGGCTGAAGTCCGGCAGGAGGGAGGCAGATGGTGGCCTACCCTGGTCCCCCAGGGCTCCCCAGTCCCAAAGAACAGACCTATAAGAAAAGGTGAAGGGATGGTATTCCCAGTATTCCCAGGATCCTGGATGTCACAGGAGAGGCCCCCGATGAGCCCAGGGAGGGATGGACAGAAATGGCCTCACTATGAGCTTGTGGAAGGTCACCCAGATGGGGGAAATGGCTTGTTTCAGATGGAAACTCCCAATTCAACCCACCGAGAGGCTAGTTGATGCTGGTTGATGGGGACCTGGACCATTTGACCGTCCATTGGACCTATCAGCCAGCTTAAAGGCAAGGATCAGACCTTACTGGGAGGGTATATGTCGTCACTGTCACTTGCATTCCTCTGACATCTTGACCTGTCTTGATGATAACTTCATTTTCCAGACCATGGAGAATGTAATTAGGGGATTTCTTTTTAACTGTACATTTGTTCTAATGAATGAGAAAGAACTAGAAAATAATCTGGGCATCTACAATTATGGTATTAGAGTTCCCCAAACCTGAGTGGGTTAGGCGTGGCAGCACGGGGTCCTCGTGACGGGGGTACTGGTTTCAAGCACAGCGTTTGGGGTTAAACAGACACGGACAGGAGTCCCAGCTCAGGCACTTCCAGTGTGGCGCTGGAGAAGTCACTTAACATCTCTGAACCTCAGACTCCTGTTTGTCCCCACAGGATAAAACCAGGACCTACCTCAAACAGCTGTTATGAGAACTAAGTCCATTTAATAAGTCAGCACGCTGCCTACCATTTCTTTTTAAAGTACTCAATAAATGTTTGTAATTTGTCAATAACCAATGTGTATCCTAAATTTTAACAAGCCAGGGCTCAAAACCCTTGGAGTAAAGACAGGATTTTAAAGCACAGGAGTCCAGGCAAGCGGAGGGTGCTCTTGACAGGGAAAGCTGTCTCTGCAGTCAAGTCCGCGCATCAGAAAGAGCCCGGCCAGAGGGGAGAGTCCCAGAGAAGCCAGTGTGGCCACCAATCTACGAGATTGAAAAGAACGTGGTGGGCGTCCACGTCCACAGACAGACAAGGGCACAGACAGACACATGTGTGCATATACCTATGTATCAAGTGAATCAATTATCTGATGACCTGAATAAAACATGGAAAGATAAAGGAACATGTTACTCGGGAATCTTAAACGTTAAATGGTTGGGATGTGAAATGAACTTATCTTTAACACAGACCAAGGAAGCCAAATACTATTAAAGAAGCTAAAAAGGCCTTTCTGCCTGTCTACCTGCCTGCCGGCCTTCCTTCCTTCCTTCCTTTCTGCCACTCCATTCCCTTCCTCCTTCATTCTCTCCTTCTTTTCCTTCATCCCTTCCTCCCTCCCTCCCTCCCTTCCTTCCTGTCTTATTTATTTTTTGAGGCAGAGTCTCACTCTGTTGTCCTGGGTAGAGTGCCGTGACATCATAGCTCACAGCAACTTCAAACTCTTGGGCTCAAGAAACCCTCCTGACTCAGCCTTCTGAGTAGCTGGGACTACAGGTGCCCACCAGCACACCTGTCTACGCTTTATATTTTAGTGGAGATGGAGTCTCATTCTTGCTCAGGCTGGTCTCAAACTCCTGAGCTCAAGCAATCCGCATGAGCCACCACGCTTCTCCAAAAAGCCCTTTTCAGAAGCTCAATTCAGAGGGAAAAAACAAAAACAAAAACAAAACAGATTGAAAAAGGAACTACAGTCTGTTGTAAGGGGCAGAGCCACCAAGGTCGGGCATCCGGAGAGGAAATGGGATGTTGTGTGCTTAGCAAGCAGAGGGTCCTCAGGGACTCAGGCAGAGGGACCTGTTCACCCAGAGGAGCCCGAGACAGATGACAGGTCACCAGAGAGACCATGTCTGCCTGGCCAGATTCTCACCTCCCGACCCCCCTGAATTCCAACTCGTGGGGCCAGGAGAGCTTGTACAGACAGTGCTGGAACCTTCCTGGTGATATGTGAGGAACTGTGGGGAAAGAGGAGTCTAAACCCTTGGGGTCACAGACAGGTGGACCCAAGACTGATTTTAGCATGGGTCTTACCTTCTAAAAGAAGTTGGGGAAAACCCAGAAGTGGGAACAGCCATTCTGTAAGGGCCCAGGGTGGGCTCTGTAGAACTGGCCCCGCGGGCTGGCAGGACGGGGAGCTGTGTTAGACACAGCACGTTTGCCTTTCCACGGGGCTTCGGGATTTCCGGGGTGGGGGCGATAGAAAAGAGAAAGAAGAAACCGAAGCAAGACCAAGAAGGGGCTCAGCGGTCAGCTAACCACCCGTACCCAAAGGGTGCAAATAAAGTGCTGGGGTCACCAGGAAGGGAGGGGGTCAGAGCACGTGTCCTGAGGACTGCTTTATCACTGACACGTACAAAACTCCAGAAGGCATGAATAGGACAAGGGCAGGTGGCTGGTGATGGGATGGGGGTGTGCAGTAGGCCCCCTAAATGAGGGACTCTCTAAAGCCCCTGACCTACTAAGCCACGGGGTGAGTGAGGGATGGGAATAGTCGTCGGCCTTCTCTGCGTCTAGGCTGAGGTGGAGACAGCTTCCCGGCAGCTACTAGTGTTTCCCTCTACTGCCTGCCCTAGAGTGGGAGTTAGAGGTGGTGTCCAGGTGCCTGCCCTAGAGTGGGAGTTAGAGGTGGTGTCCAGGCGCCTCTCCTAGAGTGGGAGTTAGAGGTGGTGTCCAGGCGCCTTTCCTAGAGTGGGAGTTAGAGGGGTGTCCAGGTGCCTGCCCTAGAGTGGGAGTTAGAGGTGGTGTCCAGGTGCCTGCCCTAGAGTGGGAGTTAGAGGTGGTGTCCAGGTGCCTGCCCTAGAGTGGGAGTTAGAGGTGGTGTCCAGGCGCTTGTCCTAGAGTGGGAGTTAGAGGTGGTGTCCAGGTGCCTGCCCTA
>CAUYRH010047151.1:0-36328 GCA_963574655.1 Perodicticus potto
TCTCTCTCTCTCCAGCTAAAGTAGACAGGCCTCAGGCACCTAAGAGAAACTGAACCTGAGCAAGGTAACTTAGCGGTCCACGTCCGGAACCTAGTTAAGCCGGGCCCGTAGTCCTGGGCCGGACAAGTGGTGTCAGAAGTGACATGTGACACGGCGTCTCCCTGCAGCGTGTGTCTCTCTGCATCGAGCCTGGGGTAAACAACAAGTGGGGCTGGGCCGGGCCCCTGTCCCTTCACACCCCAACTTCATGATGATAATTGTCTTGCTGGTCATATCCACGATACTCTGTTCAGTTGGCAGCATCCAGGACAAACCCTGCAAATTCTAAGGACTGGGAGATGTCACTTGAGAAGACACAGTTGGAAACTAACAAGTCACATCAAAGCGTGACCCTCCCTCCCTCCCTGCCACAGCCCCCACACTTCCCTGCCCCTCGGCCCACAGAGAGCCTGCTCCCCACCCACCCACTCAGCCACAGTGCTGGACCCCCTTGACCAGGAGGGGCCCGAGGAACAGACCAGTGCAGGGACTCCGGCAACTTCTGGGGCTCTGAGTCTCCCCTCTGGATACTCGCTGCCCAAGTGTATTTAGCACCGGCCGTAGCCAGTGTGTGCATGTGAATTGTGTGATCCGTGTGTGTGCTGCAGCTCAGTGGAAAACATACCAAAGAATAATGATATCCGAGTTCCTTGTCTTGGGAGACAGGGGTGTGTCTGTTGTCAATAATACTCTACTTGGTCCAACGATTTCTTTTAACATTAATGTCAACCTTGTTTTGTGTCTGTCAGGAGAGTTAACATTAGCAGAGCTGAGAGGTGAGGAGAATGATCCAATTCCTCGTTAGCACTTAATGAGTGTTAATGGACACTTGGACAAAACGCGGATACACGTATAGGTCTCTCAATATTTAGTAAGCACATAATGTGTGTGGAATATCACATGATGTGCCTAAAAATTCCCCAGCATTTTTAACATGCAAAGGTGAATTCAGGACAGTAGAGACACTGGGGACTGCAGAAGCCCTGGCAGGGAATGATGCCCCTGGTGTTTGAGATCTGGCAGAAGAAGCAGGTGCTCGCCAGGCAGGCGGGGTGGAGTGAATGCAGAGGGAGGCTGGGGTGGCAGGAGGGGCCCGGCCCGCACCCCTCTCCCACGCAGAAGACACTTTCTCTGCCTTCTTGGGGCCCTTTGGCATCACACAGTCACTTCCACCTTCAGCTTTGTCCTCTATGTTCAAAAGTTATCTCACTGTCACCTTTTATATTCCACTAGGTAGGAAGTCGGCTATGTTCATACATTCAGAGGGAAGTGACCCCTCCTTGGGGGATCTGCTTTTAAAAAGAGAGTGATTGTTGAATAGTAGGAGTCCGTAGTCTGACAGATTTGGCTCAAAACCAGCAGGAATAATGTCTCTATTTCCTTCTCCTTTTCCTAAATCTTCGCCTTGATTAATGAAGCAGCTATAAGCAGTCATCTGAAAGATTATGAAAGCATAATGTGAGGACTTGTTTGTTAAAATTATGTTTGTTTTTCTATGTGTTTTACCTTTCAATTATCTGCTGAAGGCTATAAAGGTTTAGGTTACATTAGTTAATATGCATTATTTTCTTAAAAAGTACACAGCAGCGTAAATGACATTTCTCTTTCATAAATAGTTATAGGTAGAGTATCTTTTAAAAGACCTTTATGGCAGGGAAGAAGAACTACTGAGTTGGAGACAGTTTGCTATTAGTGATTTCCTATGGTTGGGTTTGTCATGGGAGAAGGAAGGAGGCCCCAGTCCCACAAACACCATGCGTGAGAAAAGTGGGTGTGATTGCAGAGCACCCCTGAGTGTGGGTGGGTTGTGGGCTGCGTCCTCATCTCTGCCCAGGAGCTTATATTCTCCATAATAACTGGTCTTCCAAAGAACTGCTGCTAGGAATCTTGTAGAACAATAACTCCAAACTTCCAAAGCAAGTGTTCTCTCTCATATGAATTGCTTTTCATATTTTTATTGAATTCAAGGTCTTGGTCTTCATTCCGGGGCAACTGTTTAGCAGCGGAATGACCACAGTGGTCGTGGTCTCCCCTCCCATGGCTGACAGGCCACACTCAGAATGTGCACAGGGGCTGTAGGGCTCAGATTGGGCAGCGTCTCTCTCTCCTCCACACACAGGTTGAACGCCTTCGAGGTGCTGGCCCTGGACGGGGCCCGCACGGGAACCCTGCAGTTTTGCACAGCCCAGGACGGCGCTGACTGGCTTCAAATGGTCTCTGCGAACATCAGCGACCTGACACTTAAGAACGTGAGTATAGTGTTTCCACAAGTGTTTCCCAAATTTATTGATGTAATACAACATTTTTATTTTGGGAAACCTAATAATCCCCCCAAACATTATGGAAATTTATAAAAGATATAATAGGCAAAAACGTTGTCAAATTTTTACTGCAGTCATCTGGAAAAGCAAAAATATTCTGTCTTCTCAAGTGATATGTTCAATGTTCAAAGTCAATAGGAAATTTAAAAAATAAAAGCGATAAGGGGGGACAGGGTGAGAAGGAACACCCCATTGAGTGTGCAGTGGACATGGTCATTCCCAAGGCCAGCACAGGGATGCCGAGTTGAAGAGCGACAGCCCTGGGGCTCACGGTGGGACTAACCCTGCCCAGCTGACCAGCTTTCTGGTCACCATCCCCCACGTTGCCTGGCCCTGCAATTGTCCCCGATCCCAGCTCTGTTCTGGGCCCAGGCTGGGGTGGGGCCTGGGTCCTGCTGGCCAGGGACCTAATGCACCTGCTCTCTGCCCCCCTCAACTCCCCACAACCTCATCATTCTGGAAGCTACTGAACAAAGGTTGGCAGAGGGAACTCAAATATTGTGGGAAGCAGCCATGTGTGAGATTTCTAGTCCACACGGGTTTCCCCTCTGTGTCGGTATGAAGATGTAGGCAGCCTTTCTAAGATCTTAATTTTCAAATTTGAAGCTCTTATTTCTAAAGTTATCTGAATGGATTCAAGATTAAATTAAGCAACCAACTACCAGAAGATAGTGCTGGACTGATGTTTGCACAAACGCTTGTAGGGACAAGGGCCCTTCAGGTCTGGGTGAGGTGGCAGGGCAGAGCGGAAGACAGCTCAGGACACTATGGGGCAGAAATGTGGGCTCCAGGCGACTTCCCCACTGTACATGTGTGTTGTGTTATCCCCAGACCTCCTTTTCCTCACGAGTAAAAGTTTGGAAAATACCCTCACCTTCAGAGGCTTGTTGGGAGAACTATAAGAAGGGAGGGAACAACCGGTGTGGCTCTGTCACTGCTGTGTTATTACTTACTATCACAAAATTAGGAAGGTATGAACCGTGTGGCTGTGTCACAGCCGTGGTCATTACTTAGTATCACAGGATTCAGTGGAGCAGAAAGCATTCTCCCCACTTTTTTCAGTGTTGGAATTGAAGCACCTGTTGTCACTTAGCTTCACTTACATAAATAACATGCCGGTACTTGAAACGGAATAACTGAAGTACGCTAGCTAACACAGGTTTTCTCCAATTATGAGAATTGTTTCAGTTTGGTTTTCAGATAAGAAATGCATCGTATTTGTCTCCAAGGACAGTTTGTGTGGCTAATTAATTTCAGCTGTCAATTAGACAGGATGAAAAATGACGGTATTAATATTCTTGTCATACTGATTCCTCACTGTCCTCTCTCTGCAGATGAAAATGGCAAATATGTGCTGCTCTCCTTGTGACCAGGTAGGACTCCTGTTTTTAGATTTATAATATAACAAGTATCCAAAACAGCCTCTTTCTTTGTTTGAAATTTGATTTGGAAATTTTGGCAGGCAAGCATTAGCACACAATCCAGACTGCACCTGGGGGCCTCTGTACCCACATTAACCCCACAGAAGTGTTCCTCCTCCTGACCCCCTGTGCCTGCCATATGTGGGGTGGACAATTTATCTACCGGCAGTGGGTCAGGAGACATGACCTGAACAGTGAGCAGGCTGTGATGGTCTTAGCTGAGGGGGGTTATGAGAAAGACACACCTGCAGACTGAAATCTCAAGCATTTTCTTTCTCAAGCATTTCTGAGTCATTTTCTTAGAGGAAAGCTTTTACTGGGAAGCTTCATTTTTACGAGGCCTTAGACTCAACAGCGGATATTGCAGGTTGGCGGGACCCTGCCACCCCCAAATCCAGGCATGGTGTTCAGCAGCAGCCAGTGCTGCCTGGTCCTGCGCTCGGGAGGAAGGACCGCTCTGTCCACCACCATCAGCTGGTGACACAGCTGGTCTCTGACCCCAGAGCACTCACGTCCCAGGTCCATGTAGGAGCTGTCTGTGATGCTCAGACTGTTGAGTGTCAGGCAAATAAACATTCAACCCATTATATTATGCCCCTTCTGTTTGCTTTTTAATAACGTTAAAGTTTAAGCTGCAATATAAGTGCAGACTTTTTATTTACCGTTAATTGGGTTTCTAGTCATTTATTTTACAGGTTTAAGGAAGCACGCATGGTAGCCTCCAGAGAACTGAGGAAAATGTGTTTCATTTGCTTTAAATAGTGCTTATAAGTACTCTTTAAAGAGTGCTCAGAAATAATATTTGAATTCAAGACTGAAGGAATTCAGAAGAGTAGGTCCCCGCCTAACTCTTTCAAATGTTTACTGAAAAAGACAGGAAATTAGGCTATTTTTAAATTAAACTCCTCTAGTTGACATTTTTAAATTAAAATAGAAACATTAAGAATAGTTCTTCTGAATGGGACTTTATTTTTTTAATTTTTCTAAATTTAACATCAACTATTTCTGTTTTACACTCAGCTAAATGAGCACTTAGCTCTTTTGTGAGTGATATTTCCATAAATGTGTTTAAATCAATATAAGACACAGCTTATATTGTTTTACTTAAAATATCATTTCATTACATATTTTCTACATAAAATGTTATTTTCCTGCTATGCTCTGTGCTCTTGAGGCCTCTCACTGTGTGCACACCTCTCCAAGGTGCCCAAATGTGATTTTCTTTCAGTTTATTTACCAAGGCTGATGCCACAACAGACCAAATTGATGGCTGTTGTCTCCATGAATAATTTAGCAATTTGAAACTGGATTTTTATTAGCACAATGTCTCATGAGATTGTTCTTATGGTCAATCAGGCTCTTGTAAGACGTGAGGAGGCACCTGGTTTTTTGCTGTTGTTTCTCAGTTTCAGCTTCTTATTCGTATTTCTCAGTTTGCCTGCAGTGGGCCGGCTTCCACTGCCTACCTTGTGTGACCCTGCAAACAGATGGTGCCCTTAAACAGTGACGTGTTTATAGGCCTTCAGCTTTTTGGTTTTTCGAAGAACACTCAGGTTGTTGCAGATGCCCTGGGACCTCTCTCAGTGGGAGAGAGCAGGGCTCTGAAGGTCAAGGCATGTCTGGGTTTGCTTTGAAACTTCCTCGGGTTTCTTGTCACCAGAGAGTGAAGGGACAGGGCTCAGGGCAATGTGGGCTCTCCAGAGAGCTCAGCTCCTCCAAGACCCCAGGCAGTGGTGAGCCTCACTATGGCTCTCTCTTTGTGGGATTCTAATGCATAGTATATCTGGTTTGTGTGACATGAGTCTGGATGGCTTTGTATGACAAGAACACCTGGGCTGTAATCATAACAAAGCTCTTTACTGGTGTTATGATTTTAAAACTCCCCACCTGAGCCTGAGCTTTTCAATCTAAGGTCTTCATTTATCTCAGAATTTCTACACAACTTTGGATTTACACCAGGGCTTGGATTCACATGTTTGAAAATAAATATTAGTGCTGAGCTTCTTCTTCACTCTGGAGTAAGAATAAAGAGCGAGCCCCATGGTGACCTAATGTGTTTTTGGTAGAGGATTATTTCTCATTTATCCCAAACTGCATACTTTATGAGTATTTTAGTTTAGACTGATGACATTGGGCCCTTTAAAAATAGAAAATTCTTTTTCTCACTCTTAACAATGAATTCTTGATTGGGTATGTCATGAAGAACTGATATGTAAATAAACGAGAAAAGAAGGTGTTTGACAACCACTGAAACTGGCAAACAGAAATGAGAAGGGACAGGTGAGTTGTTGCAATAACCAGTCTTGGAGGATAAGATCAGCACTGAAATTTTATGTTTAAGAAGGGGGTTTGCAACTCGCTCTGGCATGCAACCCCTTAGTTTATTTCTTACAAGCTTATATACTCTTAACAACACTAAAGTCTGAAGTACACTTGATAATAGTAAGCCAGTTGGCAGCAATTGGTCTATGAGATAAGAATACAAAGAAACCAGGCAGAGCAGCCACAAAAACTTACTCAGCCGTTCGTCTGTAAACAGCAGGTGCAACCTTTAACTGAGATGCACTTTAACTTATTTCACTTTCCATGTTCAAGGTCCCTTCTAGAACATTTTAGAGACAGCCAGACTTTGCTTGCAAAGTCTGCCTCCGGAGTAGCTTGCTACTCAGTTTGGAGGGTCCTAAAGGAACATCTCTTTATGTGGACTCTGTGAAAGCTTCTTTAAACATAAGTCAATGGCATTTGAAATCACACTGAGGTTATAAGAGTGACACAGAAGGCGCAGCCTACAGACTCTCAACTCTTCTGTCTGGTAAATCATGGGACCGTAACTGGAGCACGTTGTCTGGGACAAACACCCACTGAGAGTGACAGCAGGACAACAGTTGTGGTCTGGGATTGTCCCCGGGCAAAGCCGAACGTGTGCTCATCCTGCTACAACAGCAAGTGTCTCTGGGTGTTTCCATGGTAAATTTTTTCTCAAGTAACCCAAATTTTAATCTAGGCAGATATTGATGCTTTAATAACCCAATCAAAAGACAAGACCTTAAATGACACAGGCAATTCTTGCTTTTTCTGGATATGAGAAAAGACCAGGTGTCTAGGGATTATCTGATGGACACTGTACTGATTATCTTGACTGATTCAGAAGAAAAGAACATTAATTTCCTACAGAAATGACATCATAAAAATAAATGAAAGTATCTGTCTTTATCATAATGATTATGTTCTCTTCATTTAATTCTGGCGATGCATCATGAAGGTGTTCCTAAGAGTGGACTTTCACTTTTAGAGCATGTAAGCCATTAGAAAAGTCATAATGTAAAAGATAAAATTAGCTTCCTTTAAAATTATTTATGAACTGGGTATGTCTAAAAGGAATTCGTAAAGCAGCCAGTATTTCCACCATAGCAAAGCTATAATGTGTTTCTTTGCTAATTGCCCTAGGTCGAATTCAATTATATATGGGATTTAATTAAGTTCACCTCCAGCTGACAGCTAGTTCGGATTATTAACAACCTGTATTGCCATTTTGGGCAGTGAAGTAGGTCTCGTTCACTCTTCCATGTGTAATTCTTGTTGAACCAAGTGACACATACTGCACTGACCAGAAAGAAAAATGGCAGGCAAAATGCTTTGCCAGCCCTGAGGACAGGCCAGCCAGAGTGGAGGGGGAGGCGGGGCCTGGGTGCCTGACCCCGCTCCTGCCCCACTCCTCCCCCGGCAGCGCCTACGCACCTGACCAGCAGGCTCACTCGTGCTGAGCTGGAGTTAAGCCCCTGAGATCTGCTGAAGGGGCACTTGCTGCTGTGCCAGAGGAAGACTCCATACTTGTCCTGTGTCTTTGACCATCACAGCTCTGTCTTAAACTAAGTTCCAACACAGCAGACTTGGCAGCAAGCGCACAGATTCTGCCTCCACAATCTGATGGTAATTAGTGAAAGAAGGGTCTTTTGCTGAGCTGCCTGAGTACAGCAGACATACCTGCGCCTGGGCACACGCAGGACTCCAATGGCTCAGAAAGGTTCTCACTTGCACCCTCATACCTGCTGCTGTCTATAAGACTTCACCCAGTATTCGGTGCCTCTTAACGGGTTTTGTTGATATGCTCTGGTGCCGAGGTAAGCTAACTAGCAAACCCAGTTAATTCTGTGTGCCCATCATGGAATGGAGGTGTATTTCTTTCTGAACAAGCTGTCAGCATAATATTCTTTACCTCATTGTATAAAAGTCACTAGTTGGTTTGACATTCATTGCTTTTTTGTAACTGTACTTAAATCCTATCTTAAACTATACAAATCACATAGGAGTGAGTTAGGAACTAAGTAAGCATGCCAGGGATTCAAGTTTATTTTAGAAATATCAAGTATCTGCTAAATTAGCTATAAAATGCATTGTTTTAAAAAATGGAACTTGAGCCATCTTATGCTTTATGTCAGTATAAATGATAGTATTATAACCAATAAAAATACATCTATATAAACTAACCAGACAAAAAGAGAAAGTGTATCAATTAGATGTTATTATATAATCTGTATATTCGAAGCCATATTGGTTCAGAAGACATTCAAGGAAGTTCTATTGTAGTGGTTTGTGGGGTGCTGGTGCCTTCTGATCAATGTGCAGCTTGCCCTCTGCTTTCTGGCACGGGGGGGGGGGGGCCCTATGGTACTCTATTAAGTTCTCACACTTATTATGCAAGATAGATAATGAAAGAAGTCCCATTTTATGATGGAAAAAAGGAGGCTCAGCAGAGTTAAATGTGTCCAGTATCACATCCAAAATAAAATTGCCCTGTTATTATAATATTAACATCATATCACATTGATACCATTCTTAAGGCTTCATAGAACCCAAGGCAAGCCCATTAAGAACTTACAAGTTCAGGGTGACACCTGTGGCTCAAAGAAGTAGGGCGCCAGCCCCATATGCCAGAGGTGGCAGGTTCAAACACTGCCCCAGCCAAAAAACTGCAAAAAAAAAAAAACAAAAAAACAAAAAAAGAACTTACAAGTTCATTAACCAGTCAAATATTTGTGTTTCTTTAAAAATCTCCGTATGTGTAGAACAGCCTGGTAAGACATAATTATAACCTTGAATGTGTCAGATGGTTTTTAGCCAACACTCAAACTGTGGTTGTACTGACTGTCCTGCCCAGGTGACCACGCTCTGCAGAACAACCTTCCCTGAAGTTCTCTATCTGGTAGTTTCATCCAGCTTGTTCACCTGCTGGGGTGTCTGTCGTCAGGCATAGGAGTGAGGACTGCTGGTGGTTTATCAAGTACAAAGTTGAGTCAGGAGATGTCCCACTAGCACCTGTGTTGCTGGGGTCAGAGTGCTCAGGCAGCTCCCACCAAGGGCACAGAGCAGGTGCATGGGCGTGTCCTGGGCGGGTCTGGTCCCACCCTGAAATAGCTCATAGGTCAGTGTCATTTGAGAGAGTGGTTGGGATGAGACCACATGAGACCTTATTTTTAATTCTGTTTTAATTTCATACTGTTTTAAATTTTTCCTGCATAAGAACATGTTGATTATTTGGTTTTCTTTGAAATAGAAAAATGAAGAAATGAGAAAATTCCAATGAAATTGCTTCTACTACTTACTCTAAAATATATGTGATCTTAGAATTTTAAGTAAGTTAGGGATTTTTCGTCAATATTAGTTTGTATTCATGTATTGAATTCTTATATTACTATTTTTATGTATTGGAATTATATTCAGATTATTAAAGGTTGCATTTTATTTCACGAGATAAAAATATTTCATGCTAGTTGTAAGAATATTTTTGTATTTTCATTGTCATTAGGAAGTTGAACTGTAAAGAAAAAGTCCTTTTTCCACATATACCAACTTACACATTCGCTGTAGAAGTGGAAATTATATTAATCGCAGCCTTATAGAAAAATCTGAAATACTGACCCTAGGATGGAATTGCTGCTGTGTTTGTAAAAACTGCCTGTAGCAAACACCCCCAATGCAGCTGAGAGGTCTGGCCTCCCTGGAATGGAGAGCACTTAGAAAGTGGCGTGTACGCAGAGCCTGGCCTGACTGGGAACTCTGGGTTTTTGACTTGCGGCGTCAGACATTCCCACCGTGTCTACTTGGTTGGAAAGAACGTGGGAGGTTGATGTGACGTCCCCACACCCCCAGGCCCCTGAGCTGATGGGTGGAGCACAGCGTGCTCAGTATGTGGACTCTCCGCCCCTGTGTCTCTGCACCACACTGAGCCCTGGTTTTTAATTTTCAAAGGCTTCCCTCTGCAGGTCGTGCATACGGGGTGGGTAAACGAGAGACTCCAGGGAGCCGACCCCTCCCAAACCTTCAGACCCAAGTTCCTGGCCCTGAAGGGCTCGTCGGCCTACGTTTTCGGCACTCCTCCGGTAAGGAGCTCTGAGGTTCCGGGCGGGGGCTCTGGTCGGGGTCTTCCCAGGAGAGAAACAGCAGTGGAACCGGGGTTTGGAAGAGGCCGGGGCTGGGTGCAGCCATGGCATTCTCTCCACCTGCCAGGTAGGAAAGGCTCCTGCTTGTGGATTGACTGCCTGTTTCATACTCCAAATGCACAAATTAATCCATTTTTCTTTGTTAAGTAGTCATTAAGGTGTTATAGAGTTCTGCGCAGAGAGGGGGGTGAGACAGCTCCATGTCTTAAGAGCATCAACGTTACGGCTGAAGAATCCAAAAGACTCAAAGCACAGCCTCCTCTTCCGACATTTCTAACGGAAGAAACAAGTAATGATATTTAAAAAGCTGTTCTTTCCCTCACATCTTCCAAGTTTTTATTAAACAGCCTTTTTTAGGGGGCCCAAAATATAAGTTTAATATTGAGTACTCTAGTTCTGAGTTTATTTTCCAATTCCCACCCGCACCCTTATCCCAACACTGGAGTTTATCTATTAAGGCAATTTTACTTTGGGGGGAGTCTGACAATCAGAACCACAAACAACAAACATCACAGCTTCAGATACCTAAAAAGTTTGGATACAAGTTACATAAACTGTCGATGGAATTTTATTCCAGTAAAAGTAAATGAAAAGACACATTCAAGACAAGAATACGCTGCATGTTTTCTTCTAGTTGATCAGCATAGTTTTAAGTGAGCTTTCTACTTGGGAATAATATTAGATTCACAGAAAATCTGTGCATACTCGCAGGGCGTTTCTACGCGCCCCTCGCTCAGATCCCCGCCAAGCACGTCGCACACAGCGGCACGTCCAGCCACTGACACGTTAACCACACGCTTCACTCAACTCTGCCAGGGTTTCCACTCATGCACCTTTTCTACCTGAAGTTGTAACATAAGATACCACACTGCATTTAGTTGTAAGTTTTTTAAATAAAACAGCACTATAAATTTACTGCATCTAAAGGCACCTAAGTATTTGAATAAATAATGATTGAATTCTCCTCAAAACAAATGTAGTAATGTTCTTTAGCATTTGTTGCTGATCTGCCCAATGTTTTGAAATTCAAGTCCTAGAGATGGACATCTGAGTGGCTGAGCTGGTTCTGTTTTAGAGCAGAGCTGCAGTGTTTGTGTGGGTGGCCTCAGAGGCCTTGGAGACCCCCAAACAGGCGGCCCAGGCCTCATTTGCTCAGCCTGCACTGGAGAAGGCGAGCAGGGCCAGGTGTCCCAGGCACCGCCATGGACGTTGTCAGTCTGTCCCAGAGTGGTGTTAGCCGCATGGCCTTCTGTGGACCCCCAGGATCCTGGAATCCTGGCAACATCCACAAGCCAATAACTGTTGGAAAAACAGCCTGAAAAGAGCTGAGAAGGTTTCCTTCTGGGCTTCTCATGAGTTATCTCACGTCTCGGACACTCGGAGATGCGGACACCATCCAGCACTCACCGCACTGGTCCCAGCCAGGCAGAGTGTCCCCGAAATCCCTGCACCTGTATGTCCCTTTGCATTATATCATGACATTATTTAATTATTGTTTCAATTAAGTGAGATACGCCGAGGACACCGGGTTTACTGATAAGTGTTGGATTTGGGGTTGGAGCCCTGCAGTGTTGCCACAGAAACTGAGTTACTGCCGAGCTTCCTGTGGTGTAAACGAGAGGAGACAGGAACAGATGTTTTCATGGCAGAAACGCGTCAAAACACCCGCGTTCACACTCGTGTTCTCATTGAGAGTCTTCTTTCACACCTGAAGGGCGTGTGTAAAGAAAACTGTAAATAAATGTACTCAACTGATGGTTATTTTTGATAACTTTATTCTAAACCCTCTCCTAAGAGATTGTGGACTGTGTTAACTGTTCTTACTACCAGAATATTCTTACAGAGAACTTAAAATCTCTGGGAAGTGGGGTGCACTTTCCTCTCATTCTCCCTGTGGTGGGTAAACAGCCCTTTCTTTCCAGCAGGGAAACTGGTGGGTGACTCCGGGCGGAGCTCCTTGATGATGTGGCTGAACTGAGCTGGGGAGGCCCTTTCCAGGTGCTCTGCCCTACCCGGCGCTGTGACAGCCCCATGTTGTTTCTGGAGGTCACAGGCACTTGCCTATGGGTGTGACTTCCCTGTCAGACCCTGGGGCCTGGGCTGCTCCTCGCGCCTGGGTCCTCACCCAGGTCCAGTCTGAAATGCATCTCTGGGGTGCAGCCAAGGCCCACGCATTGAGTGCTACGCTCCCAGTTATCCCCCACCTGCACTCCCATAATTCATTTTAAATTTGCTCACTTACCTGAAAAGGGCAGTGACATGGTTGAGCGACTTCTCCCCAGGGCTCAGGTGTAAACTGGGAGCCTCTGCCTGCATGTGACTCTGAGATCCTCATTCAGAGAAGCCCCTAATGTTTCTGAATCTAAGCTGTGCTTCTGCGTCTTCAAGACGCCCTGCTGTGGCTGTACAATCAGCTTCCTGATTTGAATGTCCTTCCCCTGTGTGAAATGAGGCTGGTCTGGCTCTGGCATAAGGGATTGTGCCGCCCACATTGGAATGACCAGTGCGGTGTCCACACAGGAAGGAGCTGCACCCTGGGTTCTGAGAACGGGACTTGGGTCCGGCAAGAGAGGAGGGGACAGAGGCCCCGGGACTGGGATGAGGCCGGGGTGTGGTAGAAGTCCCCACAGGCAGATACACGTGCCGTGAAGCACAGTCACCTGTAGTTCACGACAGAACCAGATACTACAGACTCATCAGCAAAACGGTGAGCTGTTGGCGTGTCAGCCAGCCCACTGGGGGACAATCAGAACTGTCTGTCGGCAGTTTAGCCACTCAGTTCTCTGAAGTGTGAAAATTGTATTACCGTCAAATAAACATGTAGTTTCACAATTTGAATTTTTATTTCAAAATATTATAGGGTACACATGTTTTTGTTGATATGTATCAGTTTGTAATGCTTGAGTCAGGGGTGTAAGTGTGCCTATCACCCAGACAGTGTTCACTGTAGCTGTTGGGTAGATTCTCAGCCCTGCTCCTTCCCCCACCCCCTGCTGGATTTCTGCTGAGTCTCACCCCTTCATCATGACTGTGTAGTATTCCATGGTAGACATAAACCACGTTGTGTTAATCCACTCATGAATTCATGGGCACCTGGGCTGATTGCACATCTTGGCAACTGGGAATTGTGCTGCAGTAAACATTTGAAGGCGGGTGTACTTTCGCTAAAATAACTTCTCTTCCTCTGGGTAAATACCCAGTGGTGGGATTGCTGGCTCAAATGGGAAGTCTATTTTTGGTACTTTCAGGAACCTCCACACTGTTTTCCACAGAGGCTGTGCTAGTTTGCAGTCCCACCTAACTGTCTAAGTGTTTCTTCCTCTCTGTGTACATGCCAGCCATCTATTGTTTTTGGACTTTTTAATAAAAGCCCTTCTAACAGGGATAAGGTGAAATCTCATTGTGGTTTTGATTTGAAGCTCCCTGATGATCAGTAATGCTGGACTTATTTGCCTATTTTTTTTGCCATTTGTCTACCTTCTTTTGAAAAGTTCCCATTTATGTATTTTGCCCACTTTTTAATGGGGCTGTTTGTTTTTTTCTTGCTGATTAGCTTGTAGATTCTGGTTATCTATTGATATATTGCTTGTAAATATCTTCTTCCATTTTTTAGGTTGTCTATTTGCTTTGTTGATTGTTTCCTTAGCTGTGCAGAAGCTTTTTCTTTGGCAGTTTTTTTTGGCCGGGGCTGGGTTTGAACCCGCCACCTCCAGCATATGGGGCTGGCACCCTAGTCCTTTGAGCCACAGACGCTGCCCCAGAAGCTTTTTGATTTAACCGTAAGGCCTATATTGATTCAATGAATAATTTTATATTTATACTTGGGTTTCCTATTTGAATTTGTAAAGTTTAAATATAAAATTGCTCATTGTATCAACATAGACCTCACCGTCTACAATGTCTTTGAGTCTAGCTGTGCTCACGAAGCACACACAGACCACGCCGTGCTAGTGGGCTGGTGTGGGCCGCGGGAGAGTGTCCTGGGCTGAGCTGCATCTTTATAGGGTGAAGTGTGGACAGACAGCACAAGGAGAGTTGTGAGCAGTGTTAGATCTCTCTGTCTTGAGTTCCAGGAAAGAGCTGGTTCTCGGTGTAAATGTCAGGAATATCAGTGCCCTGGAGTCCCCCATGCTGTGAGGCCACGTTTATCTGGGTGAGTCCCTGATGATCACAGAGGAGGAAGCCGTCCATTCCCCTGGCTCTGGATGGTTTCTACTGTTCTCCGGTGGTGTTCAGCACCACTCAGTAACGCACAAGAGAAATGAAAAGGTGGAAGTGGGAGGATTTCGACGGCTCCATCTAACAGTTACCTGAATTTACTGGTTTATGTGTGTACTTTCTACTGTTGTTATATAATTTTAAACTTATGGTGTCTTAAAGAGCCATCACTGAATACCACCTATAAAAGGAGAATAAATTATTGTTAATGCCCATTGGAGAGGGTGGTTATGAGATTACAATAAAGATAATTTACATTGAAGTGCTCTATATTGATAAGATAGTAAAAATGCAATCTGTGTACTTTCCACTAAGCTGGGGGCTTCCTGGCTCTGGCAAACCTGGGCTTGCACCTGACGGAGGAGATGCTGCCTGGCGACAGGCTGAGTCCTCTGTAAACAATTATAGAGCATCCTCAGGTTTCATAGTCACGCTACTTGTTTTGGAAACATCATCAAATCCTTTCTAAAGAGAACAAAAGGGAAAAATTCAGATTTTGTGGGGGATGATGGTGAGAATAAGATAGCAAATCTCAAAAGCATTTTCTGGTTTAAACTTTTAAATCAATTTTGAGTAAATTCCAAAAGAAATCAGAAGACAGACTGCTTAAGATTGTCTCAGACTTTTGCAGGTTATAGGAAGGGCAGGACGCAGGCAGGTGCGGGGCCCCCATCCCGGGTCCCCTACCTGGTCTGCCCAGAACGTCCCACCAAGCTTTCTGGACAGAGGTGCCCAGGACCAGTGATGTCCCCAGCCAGCGAGTGTGCAGTGTCACTCAGCAGCTCCTAGGCTTTCAGAAAGACTTTTGAGTTCACATCATTAAAGGTAGAAGTGACAGCTGTTTTTATTTCTACTTTAATAAAGAAAAAGTATGTAAATAGTTTTCTACTAAGATTGAATGACGTTAGATCTTGGAACACATACTGTGTCGGCGTGTAGGAGAGGTTGACAGAGGTCAGGAAGGAAAACACCAAACACAAACACCAGAGACTCAGTGTGGGAAAGCAGGATTTCCATGTTTTTATGTTTTATGCCATATGTGTGCTTCAGAACATATCTATTTCCAAAGGCAAACACACTAGAAGACTAACGTGCTTTCAGGTGGGCAGGCTTTGTGTTAGACATTTAAAGGACATTAAGTAGCATAGCATGAGAGAGCCCTGAGTGGATGGGTGAGCGCCCCAGCTGGGTGGGAGGCAGGAGAGCACCCCAACTGGGTGGCTGGCAGGAGAATGCCCCAACTGGGTGGCTGGCAGGAGAGCACCCCAACTGGGTGGCTCGCTGGAGAGTGCCCCAACTCACCCAGCTGTTAGTAAGGGCCGCAGAGGTTGTATCTGAGTTGAGTGTTAAGAAGCTGTGGAATTCAGATAAACAAGGAAAAGGGCAACGAAGAGAAAGACCTGCTTCTTTTTTAATTTATCGATACAAATATTGATACATTCACATGCTTCCGACATGGTTCACAGCAGGTCTCAGCGTGGACGCATTTCCTTCAAGTCCACAAAAGACATGGTTCCCTCTTAAAAGTCTGAACATCCTCTCTGAGTCTCTGGTAAAGGGACATTCTCTTCCCTGAGTCAGTCATGACGGTGGGGACAGTGAGAATCGTGGCCTATTTAGTGTGAGCCGGGAGCGCATCAGGCCTGGGAGCTCAGGAGTCGGGAGTGCAGGAGGAGCTTCCCCGGGGAAACAGACATGGTCATGAACAGTGAGATGGAAGGTGGCAGCAAAGACAGCAGATGACGTCCAGTGCGGTAAACACGGTGGGATGAGCAAGGAAAAGAGGCGTGAATTCCAGATAGGACTTACAGGCCTGCTGTCCTACCATATATTGATAACAAGCTAGAAAAATGCATCTGATGTAATGTAAGACACGGATCAGAATGTGACATTCACTAAACATGCCCATCACAGCCCTGTGGGGAAGGTGAACCCTAAAGTCAGTCCCAGTGTCCACCACAAAGGCAAAGCCTACAAAAACGATAAGTTCACGTGAAATTCTAAACAGTCATTATAATTTTATTTCTGAAATACATTTAATGATATGGCAAAATGCTAATATTGCAGGGTGATGTATTTTGAAAGGATATAAAGCCATAATATGGATAAAGTGTATTTATAGCAACAAGTAAGCAATTGAGGGAGGATTGGATAGTGTGTTTAGTGATTTTTTTTCCCTTTGTATTTAGATTCTCCAAACATAAGCAGCATTGTCATCAGTGGGAAGGTGAAAAATGGTGGGCACGTGCTTATTTATTACCTGGTAATAAAACAGCGCTGGAGGACCTGTGTGAGGCCATGACACAGAACGCCAGCCACAAGCGGGGTGGGGGCTGGAGAGCAGGAGAGAGAGGAGGTGCAGGGCGAGGGCCTCGGGGGCACCCTCCTGAGTTCAGGGTGACACTTCATTGCAGATGCCATCAGCATCGCTGGACCCCACCCCACTCGGGAGGAAGGGGCTGGAGTCTTTGGTTTTTTAGCTCTGAAATACACACCTTAAGCCATCTCTAGATAATTCTAGATGTGACTCTTCTGGCTTGAATGTTGCACTAGATGAAAAATAACTGTACCCCATGACTGAATTATTGTACACAGCTATGACTCAATAAAAAATAATAAAAAAAATAAAATAAAATAAAGAACGTAACCCACGGCGGGGGGGGGGGGGGAACTTTGGAAAGCAATTTGGCAATTTCTTACAAAATTAAATATTTATTTTTCCTATACCCAGAACTTTTACTGCTAGGTGTTTAAATGAAACCACATCCACAAAATGTCTTGTAAATTAATATTCATAGCAACCTAATTTACAATAGCCCAAACTACTTTCAAACTAAACGTTATCTGTTGTGGCATATTCTCCATGGCATAGTATACTGAGCAATAAAAATGAACACACTGTTAACACATAAAAAAAAAAAAAAAGAAAAAGAAACTTTGAGTTAGCATTCTAGTTGACCCTCTCACTTTTAAAGTATACCTTTTCCTTTCCTTTCCTTTTCATTTCTTTTCCATTTCCTTTCCCATTTCATTTCCTTCCTTCCTTCCTTCCTTCCTTCCTTCCTTCCCTCCCTCCCTCCCTTCCATTTCAGACCAATGAGAGGACTGGGCTATGTTATCTGCATTTGCAAGTCAAAATCCAAAGTCCGAGTTGCAGCTGAGTCCCTCCCCCAGGAAAGGTGCCGTACAGCCCCATACTGTACCCAGTCGGTGGGAACTTATCACAGTAGCAATGAGTTGACTCTGGCGCAAAAATGCTGGAAATCCATGTGGTATTAATGTCATTGTTCCCATTTTGGCTGTGACAAGTGACTGTTTATATCTTTAGAAATTTGTTTGATCCAGTGATTACTGGAAACTCAGCAGTTGATTAAATATATAGTAATTGCAGTGTTTTGAAGATGCAATACAGTTCTGTTCTGGCTGACAGAATAAGCATGTCAACGATTAAAATATACAAATTTTTTACACTGTTGAATATTTTACATTTTTCTACATAAAATACTTTAGGGATCATGTATGTGAACATGATTATAAGCCATAAATTGTCATCCAAAACTTAGATTATTTTGATCATTATTATTATAAAAATAGTATTTATAATAGATGAGATCAACCAAAAATATGTTCAATTAAATTGAACAACTACTGGATTTTTCATTCGTTTCTGAAATAATATTGATTAGTGAATTTAGTCCTAAAGGAGAAAAAATTGTCTACACATTATTTTCTCTCTGTTGTCAGATCCCGGAAAATATATAAACTCATTCATTCATGTGCAAATTCATTCTTAAGTTTTCTAAATTGAAACTAAAATTAGTTTTAATTTAGTCCAAGAGGATTCCAAAGTGAATCCCTAAAATTACGCCCAATTATGTATAATAAAGTTCCCTGATTACCACATTCTTATGTCAATAACGTGTCTCACACCACATACTAACAGAGGGGTACACTATTGCATGTACCAATTTACAGCAGTATGTGAAGTGTTACCATTTCTCTAAGGAAGGCTTAGGATTTAATTAAGGGGGAAACACGCCATGTTTGTCAGTGTTCAGATTTTCTGTCTAAAAGGAACATTTTCTCACATACATTTTGTATTTCTTGCAGCTGAGCTCGTCAGACTGGGTCCAAGCCGAGAGAATCTATAACCTCTGTGAGGTGTTATTTCAAGTTCAAAAGGTAGGTCTCCTTTACACTTCAGATGCCTCCATGTAAATAAAATGTCCCATTGACTTTAAAGAATGAGAGAATTATTTGCTCACCACAGTCTGTTGGGATAATAAAATAACATGAAAATCTTCTGGATCCTTCTAACCGTCCTGTCCAATAAAGTCATCGTGGTTGTCAGCCTGTTGCTGACTGGATGATTGGATGGGGGCGGGGGGAGAGAGTGCGTGTTGGGTGACAGGTGCATTTTATTACTTCCAATTACAATAGTATATTCCCCAAACTTTGGTTTTTCTGCTTTAGGCGTTAAGGTCATTTTTAGCAAATCAGATCCAAATTTGCGTCCTAAAAGCATTTCTTATTTAAGCCTTGCCTGGACTGACAAGAGTAACTAATAAAAAGTCCTGTTAGAGGGGAAGTCCTCACTAACTAAGGAAGGAAAAGTTTTATCCACAGTTGTCATATCAAACTTTCAGAAAAATCTGACTTATTAAAAGCTGCTCGATTCTAAAGTAGTTAATTCATTGGTACCAAGTCAGTTTCCCCATTTCCAGATGGACAGTGTGGGCAGCACGCTGGCTTGCGCTGTGCACTTTATTTTAATGAGGACTGTGGGGGGAGGCAGGTTAGCCAGGGAGAGCCCCATGTAACTTCTGCTTCTCTTGCTGCTGTGTGGTTGGTGTCTGAGATAAAGTACACATAAATGCAGGGTCTACCAAATTGCACAGACTCAGGAAACACAGTTAAGTCATTGAGAAAGAGTCTTAGCAGACCTCAAATTTTATAGAAAATTCTTTACAACACAAAATTATACAAAGAATTTGGAATGTTGAACCTGAAAGGGTGCAAGAAAGAAATGAAAATCACTCATTGTCACTAAGTGACCTGAAATCACTGTTGGCGGAGTGTTCACCCTCCTGCCAGGTGTAGGGTTCCTGCCCCTCCATGTCTGGCTGATGAGAGATTGTTTGGCCCATGGGACGTGACCAAGACCTGTGAGGCATGTGTGTGAGGAGATTTGGTCCCTGAGGTTACAGAGCACAGCCTTGTGACCGCCAGTCTGTGGAGGATGAAAGACCCATGAGGCTGGCAGAGCTGCACCCCCAGCCTTGATCAGATGAGTCCCCCAACCCCCAGCCACAAGTACAAGAGCAGGAATCCCAGGCCTGCACGGCAGAGATGCTGCGGTGGGCTGAGAAACAGGGACAGCGAGTGTGTTGCTGACAATAATGCCAGACCACACACTGCAGGGCTGGACCGAGGTGGACGCCCTCCCAGCCTGTCTAACCGCGAGGTCTAACTACATGGCAAAATGAGAACGGCGCTCAGAATTGCTGGTTATCCCTGTTTTCTAGTACAGGAGAGCAGCGTGCCACGTAAAGAAAATTGTTCCTTGTTCGTGTAAGTGTATGTAAAATAAAATAGGAGAAGACATATACAAAGTCAATGTTTAGGCCGGGCGTGGTGGCTCACGCCTGTAGTCCCAGCGCTGTGGGAGGCCGAGGCGGGTGGATTTCCAGTGCTCACGGTTCGAGACCAGCATAAGCACGAGTGAGCCGCAGTAAAAGACCCCGTCTCTACCACCAGGAAAGAACACCGCCGGGTGTTGTGGTGGGCGCCTGTAATCCCAGCTACTTGGGAGGCAACTGGCAAGAAGAATCACTACAAGCAAGGACAATGTAAACAAGAAAAAAATAAAAACAAAGTCAAAGTTTAAAATATACAACTTTTAGTCTGAAAACTTGACCTGAGTTATCAGCTACAAGTTGGAAGTTTGGAGTAAAGATTTTTGTCCTAACCTTTGGTTTGTTTCCTTGAACTAAAAATATTCTCAAAAATAATTCTCTCACTCTGTTTGTGGTTGATTTATTTTAAATGTGTATCTGGAGTTTTAGGGTGCCTTTAATGGAACTACATGCAAGAGAAATGCATTCCCATCATAATACCATCAAAATGATAAATTTATTTCCAATTTCTTAAAAGTTCCCTTGCAATTACTTTTGCAAAACAGAAACAACAACAATAATCTTACAAACTCTGCAAAGCCTCTAATTCTTTTTGTTCCTTGTACTTAATTATAGATAACAAAATTTTGTAACTTAAGAAAAAGTTCATTTTGCCACATATTCCCACCTATTTTAGTTCGTGTTGGTTCTGACAGAAAGAGGTGAAAAGGCCTGATAAATTCAAACCATGTCACTTTATTACAAGAAGTAATGAGCATTAGTAAAAAATAAAAGCATTTAAAGATCATAAAACAAACATTACTGTGCTAGGCACATTCGTTAAACAGTACGTTGGAAGGAGAGAGAATAAAATATTAACCACGGTCAATGCTCAGTGATGGCTTCGCTGGTGACATTTGCTTTCCTTTTTCAAATCTTTCCACGTTTCCTAATTATAACATGAGTGCATTACTTTCAAAATGATATAGAAGAAGCACATGTTAAAATGTGTCTCTTGGTAGTGTATGATATGCATAGAATGTCATTTATCAAAATTCCAAGAGAGCGTGTCACAGAACCTCAGCCCCTTCTCTGCCCCACCCCACCTTTCTGCCCACCTGCTCACGGGGCTGTGCTTTCCTCGTCCGCCAGGTTCTGCTGGCACTGGCACAGTTTTGAAGCTTTCATTGTATTCCAGATACATCATTCACTAATAAACTTCGGGGCCACCTCTATTTTTATCCAGCTCATTTCCAATAAAGATTATAAAAAATAATACTACATATGCTGAAGTGATTACACAGCCATGGAATTAGCTGGTGAATAGCTACAGCAAATATCTTCAAGTCAAAATAGTGTGAATAATAATAAATTTCTAGCATTCAGTATTTTTTTTTTGTAGAGACAGAGTCTCACTTTATCTCCCACGGTAGAGTGCTGTGGTGTCACAGCTCACAGCAACCTCCAATTCCTGGGCTTAGGTGATTCTCTTGCCTCCGCCTCCCAAGTAGCTGGGACTACAGGTGCCCGCCACAATGCCTGGCTATTTTTTGTTGCATTTTGGCCGGGTCCAGGTTTGAACCGCCACCCTTGGTATATGGAGCTGGCACCTACCCACTGAGCCACAGGCATCGCCCTTTTTTTATTTTTCATATCAGACGGGTAATGTGCCGACATCATAACAAGATTTGTGGGAGGCACATCTCACACGTGTGTGGGCATGAAAAACCAATCATCATGCTTATGAACTGCAAAAGGATCTGCAAAACTCAATCTTCTTTTTAAAAATACTGAATGTTCAAGGTTGCTGTGAGCATTCAATATTTTTAAAAAGAAGATTGAGTTTTGTGAGCCACATGTCCTAAAGCCTTGATGTAGTGATTTTACAAAATGATATCTGTTTTTTAAATTGTACCTTTGATTGTTGATAAAGACCCTTTAGCACACATGAATTTAAAAGCATTTATATGCATTTAATTCATTTTTCAAAATTGAAATAAATATGTAATTATCATAAGAACTAGCACTTTTTAGTATAGACTTTTAAAATTTGTTTTCCTAATTACCATTTCTAAACATATTCATTAATATTTAGAACAGAAATCGAATTTTGAAGGTGTTTTTCTGTGGCATATTCTTCTTCCTAAAAATTACTTTTCAAAACTCTTAAAATTATGTATTCTGCATTTCAACAGTTAACACAAAGAAAATGAGAAAATTGCATTAATCAGTCTTGATTGCAATAATGAGATAAATTGTAAAGAGCCTCCAGGTAGAATATAAGAAAGGTACCATCCCACAATGAGTATCATCTGATATGAAAGTAAACAGATATTTCCTGTGAACATAAAAGTAGTTCACTAAAATGTTCAAGAAAATTCAACACTTACAGATTTGACAGAGGATCGTGATAAAAATCGTTTCCATAGTGGCCTTGGTGAGGCTTCAGTACCTCCCTAGTTAATCCCCTCTCAGAAACACAAGGGGAGTGAGAAGTGTTCAGAAGCCTAAACTGACGGTGGGAGAGGGGGAAACCCAGGTTTGCTCACCTCAAATCCTCTTTGGTTTCACCTGTTGCAAAGGTCAGGGCCTGTGAGCCTCCCCAGAAAGCTGTTGTTGAGGGCTGCAGTTTGCATATTTACCACAGGGAAAGTAAGAATTCCAAAATCACCTTCCTGAAGTCATGTTATGGCAAAGATTGCACTGAGGAAAGTTAAGGGGCAGCAGACTTTGTTCAGGGACGCCGCAGCAGGGGAGAAGGACTGAACTCGATTCTCCGGAACAAAATGAGACCGGGGCGTGAAGACACACGCTCCCCACACGTCACCAGTGACAGGAAAGAAAACACAGTTGACCCTTAAACAACAAGGGCTTGAGCCACACTGCTCACTTATATGTAGTTTTTAATAAATATATTGGGAAAAAACAGAAAGTTGTGACAATTGGATAAACCTCACAAATGAACCACTTACCCTAAAAATACTGAAAAAAATTTTTAAGTTAGGCATGTCATGAATTCATGTGTTGTACATAGTTAGCAGTTTATTTTATCATTTGCTATCATATAAACAAACGTAATATATAAAGTTAGAATGTATCAAAACTTACACAAACCACACATGCACCAAATGTAAGCCAATGTAAAGATGCAGTGTTGATAACAGCTGCATAAAATTAACCATCAACCACTGTCCTGATTCGCAGCCCTCCCTGTTCCTAGGGCAGTGAGCTCAAGTGTTGTGATATCCCTGCTTAAAGTGTGAGCTGCACACATCCACATGAGCAGTTCGTCTTTCCAAGAAATTGCATATTTCAGTAAAAAGTGACCTCTGCAGTTCTCACATATTTTTCATGATGTTTAGTGCAATATTGTAAACCTCAGACAACATGATAGGACCCACATGAATTGCTGCTGGTGATGGTGAAGGTGCTCCCTCTAGTGATGCTGTGGTGCTCCCTCTA
The DNA here is from genome assembly GCA_963574655.1 of Perodicticus potto. Taxonomy (NCBI): domain Eukaryota; kingdom Metazoa; phylum Chordata; class Mammalia; order Primates; family Lorisidae; genus Perodicticus; species Perodicticus potto. The sequence continues at coordinate 23,517 of CAUYRH010047151.1, forward strand.
GTGATGCTGGAGGTGTTCCCTCTAGTGATGCTGGATGTGCTCCCTCTAGTGATGCTGTGATGCTCCCTCTAGTGATATGGTGATGCTCCCTCTAGTGATGCTGGAGGTGCTCCCTCTAGTGATGCTGGAGGTGCTCCCTCTAGTGATGCTGGATGTGCTTCCTCTAGTGATGCTGGAGGTGCTCCCTCTAGTGATGCTGTGATGCTCCCTCTAGTGAAGCTAAAGGTGCTCCCTCTAGTGATGCTGTGGTGCTCCCCCAGTGATGCTCTAAATGCTCCCTCGGGGAAGCTGGCAGTGCTCCCCAGAAGCAAAGTCCTGACATCACAGATGAAGCTGAGTTGACTGGCAAGCTCAGTAGTTTGGGGTCTGCAGCCATGTTTGCTGCCATTTCAGCAGGGCCATTCATCTTGTAAACGGATGACATAAATTTACAATATCCATAAATATAGCATGGTACTGTAAATATATTTTCTCTTCTTTACGATTTTCCAAACCTTTTATTTAGCTTACTTTACTGTAAGAATAAATTACAAAATGCATGCCAAATATGTGTTAATTGACTGTTTATGTTATTAGCAGGGCTTACGGGTCAAAAGCAAGCTGTCACTGGTTAAGAGTATGGGACTCAAAAGTTATACTCATATTTCCGGCTGGGGGCAGGGACATCCCTAACCACCTAGGAGCTCAGGGACCAGCTCAGGGGCCAGCTGTGAATTCAGTGGATGTACATACACTCTGCCTATATAAACACTTTCCCAGACATCTTCTTTGGCTATTAATCTTTGATTTTTCAGTGAATATGGAAATAATTTTCTATGTAAAGCTAATATTTTATTCTTGGTTTCTGACATGTAATCTAATTCATTGATTAGGTTAAAGGATCTGGAGGGTTCTAAAATTAAGGTGTAGTTTCTGTACAAAAGGTGCATTTAGGGTCAGTCACATGCACCCACCACATGTACAGACACACATATCACAGGCGGCAGGTGTCTGGGTGGGGCACTGGGATAAACGTCCAGCTCTCTGGGCTGAACACCCCCACCAGCTTGCAGAAGCCATGTCTGAGGCCAGCAGGGCCCCTGGACCTCTGGAACTCAGAACGGGAGTCCACCCTAGACAGAGAAATAATTGTCTAGGCTTGTACCTGAAGCCTGTCCATAGAAAGCAAATGTAAACATACTTGAAATAAAACTATTTGGGCACTGCTGAGTCCTTGTGGATTGGAGAAATGAACCTCAAACTTAAGTGTAAATGGGATGTGTCTGGCTTGTGTGGTGGCTCAAGTGAATCACAAAGCATAAAATCACCTGCAGAGACTTAGCAGGTGAGCAGACTCCCACCCCTCTCTGCTGCGAGACAGGAACGAAGACAGACAGGGACAGAGAGATAGACAAAGAAGAGACAGAGACATGGAGACAAGAGAGATTGAGAAACAAGAGACTGAGACAGAGAAACAGAAAGAAAGAGAGAGTCACGGAGGCAGACGGAGAGACAGAGGCAGGAGAGAGGTACAGCCAGGCACTATAGACCGTGCCTGTGTTTCTGTCTCCACACCATCGGCCTGGGAATGGTGGCGGCTGAGAACGCCATTCTTTCCCTGCCTGACCTTGAGACAACCTGGCCCTAAAGTGGAGGCTGCCACTTTCATGATCACAGGAGGAGTGGAGGGAGGCCAGGAGCTCTCTGCACCGGCATGGCCATCAGGGGGCCATGGTAGTCCAGATTCACCTGTGATTCGCAGACTGTGGTTAATTTGTTCCTCCTTGTTAAATTACTCACTAGTAACTGAACAACAGTCATTGTTTGTTTCTTTGTTTTAACTTTTGCTTTTCAAAATATTTCTAAAATATTCATTCTGTTTTGTGAAGACCTTTGGGTTGACATGATCGAGTCTGGAGTGATTTAGCATCTTGCCCTCCTTCAGCTGCCGCCTGAAAACAAAGTCCTATTTCAGGAAAAAGTGCATAGGAAGGCAGTGGGGGGACCCTGATAGTGCTGTAGGAACTCCCCGGCTGGGTGAAATGCTTAGTGACAGGTGGGATGCTATCTGTCGGTGCTGTCAGTTTTATACTAAACATGCGCATCAATGTCTGAAGATTTTATCTTTGTCTTTAAAGTTAGACTTTAAAAAAAAAGGTATGGTCAGCAGTATTTTAAAAGAAAGACACAGATAATTATGAGTCAAACATAATTCATTTACAAATATTATGGCCCTGTGTCCACACCAGCTGTGTCCTGAGTTTGCCTGTGGGCTAGCCCCACCCCCACCCCCAGCTTCCAGGGGCCCCCTGAAGCGGGTGTGGGGGTGTTGGCATCCACGGTCTAGACCTGGCCTTCCTCTGACTCTGACATACTTTCAAGCCATGCCCTGTTTCTCAGTTCTGGCTTACAGATGACTGCTGGTTACAAGCTAACTTGTATCTGGGGCTTTACAACCTTGACTTTGAGGACCAGAGGCCGTATTGCTTCAGCATCACAGCAGGCCACGGGAAGAGTCACTTTTTCAATGTGGAACTCGGCAGTGAGCTGGTGGTGTGGGAGAAGTCATTCCAAAGAGCAACGTTCATGGAAGTTCACAGAACTGGGGTAAGCTGCAGCTCACTCTTTTCTCATTACAGACATCCTTGGAATGCCCAAAACCTAGTAATTAGAGTGTATCCTACATATAACAGCTTATTTCAGGAAAACACCAAGTGTTCAAAAGATGAGCATTTTTATCTGAGTCATGATGTCAAAGTGAACTCTGTGCTTGGTAGGTAACACGGGCTCTGTGTGGACAAGTGAGGCAGAGTGTGGTGCATCCATATTTGCATTTAATGTGAGGAAAAGGGCTAGCCAGCTTTCCAGGGAGAGACTCGACTGACACCACACTCAAATTCCTGATCGTGTATTTGAAGGGTTAGGAGAAAACTTCTAAATACGGATCAAAATTGTTCTCACAAAGTAATGAGAAAGTCTCTTGAATGTTATCGCAATCAGGTTGATGAAAATATCTCTGATTGTATCTGAAGCCTGTACACTGTACCCCATGAATGAATTATTGTATACAGATATGATTAAATAAAAAAAAAAAAAAAAAAAAAAAAACAAAGTGCTGGTATTGTAATCTAATCTGACAAACTAATTGATTTTTTTTTTAAAAAAGGCATTACTACGTAAGTATTTAGGATTGAAATGATAGAACTTTTAATTTACTTTATAATTTTATAAACTCTCAACCTGGAACCTTCATCCTGTCCCAGAGCCCAGCGTGGGAGTTGAAAGGCAGGTTGAATCAGGTGCTGCAGGTGTTAGAGGTATATAGAAAAGCTGATGGTTTTTATATCCTAACATTGCTTTTTGATGAATTCTCTGATTATTTTAACACATTTCTATGTTAACTATCTTGGGTTTCCATGTTTATATGACAAGTTTGCAGGTCTTTTGCTGATTATTTATAATTATCATTCTTTAATGAATTACAAATAAAAACACAAAATTGCTGGTTGAACTATATTAAATTAATCACAACAGACTTTATCAGAAAAGTGGTAACTACGTATGTTCATTCACAAACATGTACTGAAAACCTGCTGTGCGATAAGCATCATTCTGGATGCTAGGATAGTAACATGATATAAAAGAGATAAAATTTCCTCCCTATATGAAGTTTATGATTAGGGTTGTTGTGGGGACACTAGAGGAGAGTAATAATAAATGGGGCTGTAATAAATGGAGTTGGTGAAGCATCCTGTGAACAGTGACAATAAGAAGCCATTATTACCTGCATGTTAGCCAGCCTATAATAAGGGAAAGGAGTATTACCAGAACCTGGCAAAAATGCCACCCAGTAGGATTTGTGGTCTTGGGAAGTCAAACACTGGAATAGCTAATTCATGGTTCACCACAGAGAGCAAAATGAATGAATAACAAACCTCACATATTTTCTTCCTTCAAATGTCCTATCTTCTCTGTTACATATCTGTAAACACCATTCTATATCTATTCCTAGAATTCCATGCATATCATCTCCACCAGTTCTTTGTCACAGATTTTCCAGTCTTACGCCTCTCTAGCTACCAGCTACCTACCAGTCAACGCATTGAGCTATTGGATGTGAATTAGTAGAAATCTAAACTCAGTACGAGTCTCTCCTTCAAAGGGAATAACCAAATACACCTCCCCTTAAACTCTGCCCACTGGGAAGACTTCTTTTCAGCACACTTTTCAGAACCACCCCTATGTGAACTGAAATTGTAGCAGCCATCACTTCCAATGATGCCACCACAAGTTGTACACCAATTTGAAGGAGATTCAATCCATATATAGACAAAGGTCTCCCTTAGGATTGGTGGGGGAATGATTCATGGCATGTATTTGTGACTAAGTTATGAGGAACTTCATCAAAAGGATCCAGCCTCTCCTTTAGTTGAAGCTACCATCTTTAAACTAGGACATATTAAGGACTGGGAAAGAGGATCTGAATCCCTGTTATGATGATTCAGGTCAGTTTCTGCCCATGAAACCTAGAATTTCACATACACACATACTCATATATACACACACACTATATATGTACACACCATACACTATATATACACACACACACACACACATATGTATATAAATGAACAGGTATAATGAATATATAGATGGGTACTCTACTAAGAAATATATATTTATTTCATTTCAATGAACTTCATAATCAAAGAGCAACCAACAACCACCACAGATCCATTCAGGCTATTACAAAAGATATCTATACATCATAAATATTTGAAAAATATTTACAGGGTGGCACTTGTGGCTCAAAAGAATAGGGCATTGGCCCCATATACTGGAGGAGGTGGGTTCAAACCTGGCCCCGGACAAAAACTGCAATAAAAAAATACATATATATATATATATTACATATATATATATCAGGATCCCATTGGAAAAAATATATTGTATTGGTATAAAATGCAGCATGGCTGCGTCAAACCCGGCCCCGGACAAAAACTGCAATAAAAAAAAAAATTATATATATATCTGGATCCCATTGGAAAAAATGTATTGGTATAAAATGCAGCATGGCTGCTCCTCAATCTACAGTGGGCATACTCATATTGATAAATTTGCCCCATCCAAACATTTTATACTTTCCAATCTAATATCCTAAGAATACACACTCATATATGCTACCTAGTCCCTGCTTGTAGTATTGAGTAAGATCTTCAGCTCCTTTGCAGTTTTGCTTCTTTACTTCTAGATTATACCTTGCAATTTTCCCTTTGGGCATAGCTTCTTTTTTATTCCCATTATAGAGTCATTAAGGGAGATTATACAGAACAGCCTTGAGGGGAGTGGGTGTACTTTTTCAAGGTGTGTGTTATACTAGGATCATCCCTTAGGTTTAAGAGACACCTCAGAAGCGTCTGAGGTCAATTTTCTCTTCTTTTTCTCAGCAACCTAAAAGCAGTGACTTTTAGTAAACCTTAGAGACATTAAAATTACAGAAAGTGCTAGGTATAACAAATCTGGACTGCCTAATAAGCCTCAAAACCCAATTTTCCAGGCAAAGTATATAGAGCAGAGAGTGTCTGTTCTGACTAAACAGTAGTAGATGTTTGACCACATCTTTTTAATCTGATAATTGCTTTGGGCTTGTTGTATGCTTGGCAAATCCACTAGGTGGAGAAAGACCATTGCTTCACCTTGATCTTGACCTCACTCTGAGTCTAAACTACCAGGGATTGGAGGAGAAGTTGGCATTTAACACGCCCCTGACCTCATAAAGTAGTGATAATTTTATAAAAGATTCAGGAGCACAAGTCTCTTCATGAGGATAACCTTACATTCAAACCTTATCTGAATGAGTACTTAAGGTAAATTGTCATCTATTGAGGGCTCCTAAGTATTGGATCACTTTTTAAACTATCCAGACAGCTCCATTTGGGAATCGTTTCTCTCAATTTCTGTCACTATAAATTAATTTTATCTTTTTAAAAGTCTTTTTCAAAAGGAATCGTACAGTGTATACTCATTTATATCTGGATTTTTTTCATCAGGACAATGACTTTGTGAGTCATCCTTTTGTTGACACCAGTGAGCAGGAACAGACTTACCCAGGGAGAAACTGCTAATGAGATCAAGGGTTACTCACTAAGTTCAATGGGTTTAGTCTGTATCTGAATTCTAAGAAATGTTCCAATACCCAAGCTTCTAGACTTCCCTAATAGATGTCTCACATTTCATTGACTATGCCTCCTCGAATTGTGGATTAAATAATTATTGTAATTTTTAAAAGAAATACTGGCCCCAAACTTCCCAAATTTAATAAAAAATATTAATTTACCCATTTGAGAAGATTAATCAAGTCCAAGTAGGATAAATGCAATGAGACAGAACTAGATACTTCATAACCAAGTAGTTAACAGCCAAATACAAACAGAAAATCTTAAAATAAAAACTTACTATGTATATAGCAGAGCATCAATATGATTAATGTCCAACTTCTCATTAGAAACAATGCACCTAGAAGGCAGTGGAATGGCATATTCAGATGCTGATAGAAAAAACTTCTAATGAATAATTTTTTACCTAGCAAATTATCTTTCAACATAAAAGTAAAATTAAAGGCATTACTAGATAAAAAAGACTGGGATAATTTCTTGATATCAGATCTGCCTTATGGAGCAATACTAAAGGAAATCTTTTGGGCTAGAATTAAATGACACCACATGGTAACTCAAATCAACTAGAAGAATGAAGAGTTCCAGAAGTAATAAATATCTGAGTTATAAATAAAAGTATGTATAAATATATTTTCTTTCTTATTCTCTTAAATTCTTTAAAAACATAAGAATGTATAAAGTAATAATTATAACCCTGTATTGTTGGACTTGTAAGGCATTGGGTGTAATAGAGATGAAAATAGTAGCATAAGTGGGGAAAGAAAAAGATTGGAGAAAGTATTCTATATTTTTGTGGGAATTAAGGTAGTATTAATTTGAAGTTGATGGTAATAAGTTAGGATGTATATTGTATCATTATGAGAAATCTTGTACTTATAAAAAAGATGCATATTGTTATCTCTAGAGCAAACAACAGACAGTTCAAAATATAGTAAAAAACAATAAATGAATTGAATGGAATACTAAAAGATTTATTAACACAAAAGAAGGAAGTAAAGAGAGAAGAGAAGAAAAAATGATGGAAGACACAGAAAACAAGTAGTAAAATGGCAAATGTAACTTCAGCCCTATCAATAACTGTTCTTATTGTAAATGGTCCAAATACCCCAAATAAAAGGCAGAGATTGTCAGAATGGACAATAAACTAAGATCCAACTACAGATGCTCCTCAGTGTATAACAAGGTTATGTTCTGATAAATCTAGTGTAAGTTGAAAATACATGTTGAAAATACACTTAGCCTATCAACCTATCAAACATCAGAGTTTAGCCTAGCTGATCTTAAATGTGCACAGGTACACACATTAGCCTACAGTTAGGTAAAATCAAATGACACAAAGTCTGTTTTATGATAAAGTGTTGGCTATCTCATCTAACTTATTGAATACTATCCTGAATGTTTTGCTTTTAGAACATCATAAAGTCAAAAAATCATAAGACAAATCATGGTAATTGGAGACTTTCTGTATATACTGACTGTAAATACATACCTTAGATCAAAGATATGATATGAAAGAAGATAGAAAAACAGCTCAGCGGCTAGGGTGCCAGCCACATATACCATAGCTGGTTCGAATCCAGCCTGGGGCTGCCACAACAATAACTACAACCAAAAAATAGCTGGGTGTTATGGCAGGCACCTGTCGTCCCAGCTACTTCGGAGGCTGAGGCAAGAGAATCACTTAATCTCAAGAGTTTGGGGTTGCTGTGAGCTATGACACCACAGCACTCTATTGAGGGTGACATAGTGAGACTCTCAAAAAAAAAAAAAAAGGATAGAAAAGGATATGTCATGCAAATAATAATGCAAATATTGTTGGAGATTAATACTGAACAATGTAGATTTAAAAGCGAGAAATTTTACTGGAGGCAAAGAAGGACACATCCAAATGATAACATATCAGTATGTCACAAAGATATAAAAATTATAAATGCATGAAAACATAACAATGTAGCTTCAAAATACACAAAGCAAACTCTGACAGAATTAAAAGGAGAGATAGATAATTTGATAATAGTAACTGGAGATTTCAGTCCTCTACTGTCCATAACTGAAAGAAAAAAAGAAAAAATAAGCAAGGTTATAGAAGACTGTCAATACAAAAATACTGTCAATCAATTAACTTAAATGACATATATAGAAACACTCCATTTAATGGCTACAGAATACACATCCTTTTAAATAACACACAGAATATTCTCTTCAGGATAGACCATGTGCTAGGCCATAAAATAAATAGCAATAAATTTAATGGGAGCGAACTAATATAAAATATGCTTTCCAGCCACAGTGGAATGAAAGACATATCAAAAATACACCTGATACCTGCTCAAATATTTGGAAAACAAATAACATATATCTGCATAACATATGAGTCTATGAATATGTTAGAAGCAAAATGAGAGAGCACTTTGAAGTGAATGAAAATTGGGGGAAAAGCACATCAATATTTAGGAGATGTGCCTACAGTAGTGCGAAAAAGGAAATTATAGTATTAAACATGTCTACTAGAAGAGAAATCTCAAATCAATAACCTAAATTTCTACCTTAAGAAACTAAAATAAGAGAGCAAACCACATTTCAAGAAAGCAAAAGAAGGAAACAGTAGAGATTAGAACAGACAGCAATCAAATACAAAACAGAAAAACCACTAAAACAAAAGAGAAGCTCTTTAAGATAACAAAATTGATATGGCCTCTCAAGAAAAAATACAAGATTTACCAAAATCAGAAATAAGAGGGCAATCATTACTAACCATATAGATATCAAACAACTGCAATATTATAAACAACTTTCTGTCATAAATCATATAATTTATAAGGTATAGACAAATTCTTATCAAAGACCTAAATTTCTAAATTTAGGTAACTCAAAAAGAAATAGAAATCTCAATAGATTTATAATAAAAAAGAAAAGCAAATCAATAATTAAAACCCTGTCAAGAAAGAAAAGTTCAGACATAGATGACTCAACCAGTGAATCCCATTGAATAGTAAAGGACAAAATAACCCCAATCTCTCACAATTTCTTTTCAAAAATGTAGAAGGAGGAAATACATCTTTCATCATTCTACTAAAACAGTTTTACCTCAATATCATTAGCAAAGAAGATATTATATGTTAAGGAAAGATCAGTATCTCTTATGCATACAAATGAAAAACTTTACCATTACAGTAGTAAATCAAATCCAGAACCTATAAAAATGATTTTACACCATAACCAATTGTGAATTAGCCAAAAATATAAGGCTTATTTACTATCAGAAAATCAATTGATATATTTTATGTTCAAGAAGATAGTACAATTGCCATTAAAACATCTCAATAGATTCAAGGAAAGACATTTGATAAAGTGAAACATTCATGATAAAAACTCTCAATAAACTAGAAATAGCAGTCTACTAGATGAGTAAAGGGGATCTATAAAAAACACCCAGAATGAAAGACTGAATGTTCCCCTCTACAGATAAGAGGCCAAGGCAAGAATGTCTGCTCTCACTGCTTCGTTTCAACATTGTACTGGGGTTTCTAGTAAGTACTATAAGGTAGTGAATTGAAATTGGAAGAATCTATATTGGTAAAGAAGCTGTCAAACTGTTTTTATTTGAAGATGGCATGATCCTATTTGTGAAAAGTCTCAAGGAATACACACACACATACACATATATATTACTAGAACTAACAAATTTCCAGAGGTCACAGGATGCAAAATCAATATACAAGATCACTTGCATTTCAAAATAATCAGAAAAAAAATCAGAAAATTAAACTAGGAAAACAATTTCATTTATAATAGCACCCCAAAATAGTTAGGAATAAATTTAATCAAATAGTGTAAAGCCTATTTGATTAAAAATACAAAATACTGCTGAGAGAAATTAAAGAAATAGAGAACAAAATAAAAGGAAAGATACTTCATATTTACGAATTGGAATCTCAATATTGCCAAGACAGAAATTCAGCCAAATTGGTATATAAATGCAAAACAATTCCTATTAAAGTGGAATTTTTAGGTGGAAATTGATAAGCCTAAAATTTATATCTAAATGCAAAGAAGTTAGAATAGATAAAATATTTTGCAAAAGAAGAATAAAGTCAGATAACTTAAACCATCCAGTTTCCAAATTTACTATAAAGCCACAGACATCAAGATGATGCAGTATTGGCACAGGGATAGGTACATAGATAAATGGAAGATTATTGACAGTTCTAATAAACTTTTATACTTATGGTCAACTGTTGGTTGACTAAGGTGCCAAGACCAAGACCATTCAATAGTATTTTTACCAATTGGTACTGGGACAATTGAATATCCACGTGCTGAACAAAAACATCATTGTACCATACCCCTAAAAGTAATACGAAGAGAATTGTAGACTTACGTGTAGAGTTAAATCAAGAAGGAAGCATAAGAGAAAAATAAAATAATTATAAATATTGAAATATATATTTTTCCAGTGGAATGCTAATAAATATATTTTTAAAAATTCACCAGGTATTTCTGATGTAAAGGCATCTCTTGTAATAACCTGAATGGATCTGTGGTGATTGGTGGTTGCTCTTAATCATGAAGTCCATTGAAATGAAATAGACATATATACCTTAGTAGGGTACCCATCTATATATATGTGTGTATATAAGATGACTACATACACATACACTCTGTATGTGTGCACACATATCAAAAGAGAGAGAGTATCAAAAAAGGTATACATATTTTAAGAGCTTTTATTTATGTATTACTTTTCAAAGTTGAATTGAAGGTACCATTACTGGTCAAGTGTATGTAGCCATGCTACACACATCCATTTTATCTGCAATTCATACACTTTTAGGGAATGGTTGGTTTTATTTGCAACAAGATCTCTTAAAATAAGTATACATTTTGGGCTCCTTCCGTATATGTAAAATTTTATGACTCATTATGACTCAGAAAACAAATTTTATGACCTCGCATTAGGCAGAGTTAGTCACTACAATACCAACTGCATAATTCATAAAACAGAAATTAATAAATTAAACTTTATCAAAATTAAGTCTACGCACTTAACACATTGTTGAATTGCAATTTTAAATAGAAACTGTACATGTTACCAGGTAATTTGCTACTGGTCAGCAAGGTATTAAAAAAAAACAGTAAGAAAATTATATACAAGCCAAAGACTTAGAGAAAGTATTTGCAAATCTTATATCTGATAGAGAACTTGTATCAAGAACACATTAATAAATCATAAATTTTTCTATCTTTTGGGGGCTCCAATCATTTGAATGTTAGATCTTTTGTCATTTTTCCACAGGTGTCTGAGGTTCTGTTCACTTTTCCCCAATCTATTTTTTCTCTTTTGTTTCAATGGGACAATTTTTATTGAACTTGCCTTTTAAGTTCTCTCATCTTTCCTCTGTCATCTCTGTTCTTCTATTGAGTACACCCAGTGTAATTTTACTTTTACTATTAATTTTTTCTTTCTAAAATTTCCATTTAGTTCTTCTCATACTTTTCATTTCCTTGACACAAATTTCTATTTTTTCGTTTTTTCCAAGAGTGTTTGTAATTGCTTGTTGGCATTGTTGTAATAGCTGCTATACATCCTTGCCATATAATGCCAACATCTGTGTCAACTAGGTGTTGGTACTTGAAGATTGTATTTTTTTTGTCCAAGTTAATTTTTTTCACAGTCCTTGGTATGATGAGTAATTTTGGACTGTATCCTGGATGTTTTTGAGTATTAAGTTATGAGATTGCTTACTATTTAAGTCTTTTATTTTAGCAGAGAATCAACATGTTTTGTTTCATATTGTAGTTCTGGCTTGCTTCTGTGGACTGCTCAGGAAGTTAGAAATGGCTATAAAAGTTTGGTTGGTTTGCTGAAACATAGACCAGAAGGTGGCCTACAGCAAAGTAACTTGACATATCAGGTGTGCCTAGATATACTATAGAGCAGCGGTTCTCAACCTGAGGGTTGCGATCCACAGGAACTATTAAAGGGTTGTGGCATTAGGAAGGTTGAGAACCACTGCTATAGAGGGAATGTAGAATTCAAAAACTTGGGAAGACTGGAATTTGTTATTTAAGACTTAACTGTCCTGGAAGGGTCCAGAGCACATATCTTTACTGCTACTATAAGAAAAATTTGTGAGGAGGAGCTCCCACATCCCTGAGGAAGTTTCTAGGTAGGCAAAACTGCAGGAGTGACTGTAGTCACTGAACTGGAAAATGTAAATGCAATGGGAGTAATTGGATTGCAGAGTGGTAGGGTACAAGCCACAGCACTCCATTGTGAAAGCTAATACAGATGTGGGTACCATAACGGATGGTAGAGTCAAAGTAGCAATCAGAATAGTCTGACCTACGATTCTGGCTAATTAATCATAGTGTTGCTAGAAGTGAAATAGATGAGAAATTTAATACATTCTTGATCTTTGTAAGCAAAGAATTCTAGAGCAAGTGAAAAAAAGGCTAACTTGAATAAAAACCAACAACAGAGATTCAAGACCTCTCAACCAATTCACATAATTAAGCTTCTTTTTTTTTAAATAATTTTATTAAATCATAATTGTGTACATTGGTGCAATCATAGGGCAGAATGTGCTTCATATACAATCAGAAACATTTTGATCGTACTGTGAGAGATAGCCCTCATAGCATTTTCTTAATCAC